>JAOWAW010146417.1:0-10413 GCA_028565695.1 Nicola tetela | reverse complement strand
ATGGGGGGGGGGGGGGGGAGGGAAGGGATCGCGGCCCCCGTAATTGCGGCCCCTGTGACGAATTAACAGACACACTGACACACACACACACACACACACACACACACACACACACACACACACACGGATGCGCAATTATATCTGTGGAAACCCCTCTCCAGTTCCTAGCAGGCCTGACTCGGGTTAATAAACTATTACAATAAGCGCACATACAAAAAGGGGCATTGAAAAATAGACACTTGGGCTGATTAAGTCAAATCAGAGAACTCATTATTTTTGTGCAACTGGTATGCCACAGTACATTGACCTAGCTGACTTCTTCATGCATGAGATCTGGCAGTGTCAAAGTGCTTCCTTGCTGTGTGTACTAGCAAAGGGTCTGAAATGGCAAAAAGCATCACGGTGTTCCATGTATGCACATGTATAAAGAGCTGTTTTCAAAAGAGAAAACACAGGCTATCAGGCTGAAAAATTATCGATGGCCCCAAGATCTGAACATGTGCAAAAGTCATGGAAATGTATTTCAATTTCCAGATTGCAAAAATAATGTCTGATTCGACTGGACTGTGGTTACTCAGTGACAGCAACAAACCTAAGGGTGCCTAGACATTAATGAACATGTGACTCTGATGAACTGCTTGGAGAAAAAAATTTTCCTCATGCTCATGTATTTGTAAATTGCAGTTGGAAATTAGTGATGCACGAACGCCATTTTTCACGAACAAGTGTTCTATTGAATACTGAACCAACGAACGAATGAACAAATATTCCACCCTTCTGTAGTCTGCAGACTTTCCTTATTCATGTACTTTGAATTTACACTTAAGCGACAACATTGCACTAAATGCACATTATATACCAATATACATTTATGGCCATCCATATAGTCTGACATGTCCAGATCTTATGTGTTGTGAGGAAACAACTAGTAATAGCAGCAAGAATTAGTCCAGAATTTCTGGGTCGTCTTCTTCTACATGACTTGGGAGACTAGGAAGGAATGGCAGCTCTTCCTTGATCTGCACAGAAGATGAGGAGGATGCAGAGCTTGTTGAAGAAGTCATCTCATGCACAAAATGGGCATTCTTGTCTAGGAACAACATTGCTTTGAGGCTGTCCTCTCTCTGCCTGGCACAATGCCTCTCAGTCAGCACACCAGCAGAAGAAAAGTTCCTTTCTGATTCTGTTGATGATACTGGAATACACAAGATGTGCTTTGCCAGTGCAGCAACATCAGCAAATAAACCCTGGTTGCAGCACCACCATTGCAGGGGATCATCATCAATGTCGCATTCCCCAACCTCCAGGTAATGTCTCCACTGTTGCTTTGCACTGTTGCTGATAACTGATTTTGTCACTTCTGGTTTGCCAGCTAATCACTTGAGAAGTGAGGGCTGCTTCTTGAGAGTAGGCACATCATTGTTACTGGGACATTTCTGGTGATGGCTCCATTTCAGCCACCTGATCATCATCATCTTTCTCATAGTGAAGCTGATGCATACAGGATCTCCCCCATTCACCTCCTCGCAATCAGTAGCTTGCAAGAAATGGAGTGACTTGAACTGTGGGTCCAGAGCTGATGATAACATCTCAGTGCTGCTGCTGATGACAACCTTCAGGTGGAACCTGTCCATCAGCTGTGTTCTTAGTTGGGCTTTGACCGTCCCTATTATTGCTGGGTCATCATCCTCTTCCTGGCACTGCTCAAGCAAACCATATATGATCGGCAGGACAGTGGAAATTGTTACCTTCTTTGATGAAGATAATTTTAAAATCAGTTGTCACAGCCTTGAATGGTTATAGAAAGGTAGTTAGAGCTTCAACCAGCTTCCAATGTGCTGCTGTCAAGTTGAGGTTTCGGTCACCAGACTTGGCTATATTTGCTTCGTTCATCACCGCCATAATTGGGGAACCCAACTCATTCAACCGCGCTGACATATCATATGTGCTCAGTTCCACCTTGTAGCTACTTCTGACACTACTGCGAGAGGGTTGGCCGCCCCTTCTTTCTTTTGCCACTCCTTGAGGGCATGCGTTGCGATGTTGCTGTGTTTGAAGTGCGCAAGCAACTTACTGACTGATGGCAAATCGAGTGCGTGGCGGATTGAAGTCTGTAGTCGATGACAAGCGCAGGCAACAACAGGAAGGTCAGGAAGACGGCGTGAAACAATGCGCCAAGCAGGTACCATGTTCGCAGCCTGATCACTAACTATCCCAGAGAGCTTCTCGAAATTCACTTCTAGTCCTTCCAGAACAGATTTACTGAATGCAGTAATCACGGTTCTCTGCGGTATGTCTGTCAGGAAAACTTGGATTGTCAAGACACATAGTGCGCAGCTGCTGAAATGTCCACTGTAAGCTACCATACGCTACATTGGCGCTCAATGACCAGAGATCCGTAGTCATGGCCGATCCATCGACAGTCTTCAGGAGCGTTATCAACTGCTGTCGCAGCTGCTCGTATTGACGACGAACAATAGCGGAGATGTCCGTCCAGCTGAGAACTTTATAGCCAAGCTCAACAAACTTGGAGTTCTATAAGGCCAGCATAGGTGCATGACCATTGACAATGGCCGTAAGTTTCCCGTACACCAATTGACCAAGAGAGACGTTATTTGCCGCTGCCGCTTTTCTGATATCTGCTGACCACCGAGAAAACGCTCCATCGCCTGGGCACTCTTCCGGGTTGTCGCTGACCGGGATGAGACCGGGTGCTTACTTTTTAAATACTCACGCATCGGGCTTGTCGTTGAGCCATTGAATTTTAATGACTGTTGCACAGGTTACATTGCACCCTAGTGCCACCGTGAGTTTTCTCAAAACTGTCCCACACATAGCTGCCTTTTCGTTCTTCCATGTCCAAACTCATATGGTTGACGAGGCTCTACAGCTACCGCTTTATCATGTTTGTTGTGAAGAACTTCATCGCCTACATGTCGCTTTGGCTAGGCCTCACCCTGGAACTCTGGGATCGAACCGGTCGGTATGTGGTCGAATGTAGCGTAGCCTCAGGCAAAATTTGGCGCCGGTATCACGTGACAGGGTGTCCGGTGTCAATGTGTCCGGGTGTCAATGTGTCCGGGCGGACAGTTTGTCACGGTACAAACTGTCCGCCGGACACTTTTGCCTGTGACAATGTGTCCGGGAGGACACTTTGGCATGGACCAAAGTGTCCGCCCTTGTGATGAAGTGTCCGCATGTGACGAAGCCGGTCCGGGTGACAAAGTGTCCTCCCAGACAATTTGTCACGGGCAAAGGTGTCCGACAGACACTTCGTCACGAGCAAAAACTGTCTGCCCGGACCCTTTGTCACGGACGAGCAGAACTGTCCGTTCTCCGCGTGCGTTTTTTTAATGATGCAATATTCTCTCTCTTTATTTTTCCTTTTTCTTCATTTCGTTGATGATGGCTCAATGGCCAAAGCAGGGACAGCTTGGCAACTGTCAGAGAAAACAAAAAAAAAAACGAAAGAAAAACTCAGGAAATTACATAAATGTAGGCAAAATAAATGTGACAGGGTATAGTAAAATTGAAATTAGCTAAGGCGCTTAGCTGAGGAAAAGAAACCCTAATACAATACGCTCATTGTCACTGAGCATACCATGACTTGCCAGTCATTCTTCTGTTGGTACAATTCAGACCACCTGCATCTGTGTTCTGCAAAGTAACCGTTCAGTCCTTAGCTCGTGCTGGCCTTTGCTCAAACGGTTATTCCTTTATTTCTGGTCTTCATAAAGCTCAGCTCCTACTCCTGCGTCGTTGACCTACTCTTTCTTGGCAACAGTGGCATCAGAGGTGCGAGTTTATCCAATTCCCCTCACCCACCCTAACAGTTTTTTGCTCAAGGAAGCCCTACCTATTAGTCATTGTCACTATTTGGGTATCCTTGTATGTTATACTTACTGCTACTACAAAGGTTACCTGCGTCTGTCACTGGCCGTTGCACATACAATTTGCGTTCATCACATTCTCCCACGCTGAGGCATGAACAAGGTTGGAATAGCGATTCTGAAAAATTTCTTATGACACTTTGTTTCGTGATCCTGGACACTTTGTGATAGGGTCGGTCAGTTTGTACTGTGACAAAGTGTCTGCCCAGACAGTTTGTCACGGTGGACACTTTGTTTCGTGACACCGGTGTGAAACTGCAACATTGCTCATACTGATTTGCTTTCAGTTCTGGCTGGGTAGATCTACTTATAAAATTAATGTACATGGATGACTGCCTCGTCGGAAGATCATGATCAAACATTCGAATTTCACAATTTCAACTTTAACTGTAAATAGATCGAAATTCTTTGAATATATTTGAATATTCGAATAATTAGTTGCATCACTAATGGAAATGTTCACAACATTTGCATGGCTAAAATCTACACTGACATCAAACACATTTCTCTGCCTGCCAGATGAACTTAGTGAATAGTAACTGGGAGTCAGGGACAAACTAACTCATGAAAGGAAACTCAAAGACAACCAAATTTTTAACATGCAGCAGAACTTGGTCAACAATCAACTTGAGCTCTTCAGTGCATCACTAATTTTTGTAATTTCTTTTGTCACTCTTTAAAATGTTGGAATTTCTTTTTGCTGCCACATGTTCCCCTTTCCTAGAATAGACAGAAGAGAGAAAGGGTAGGAGCAATGCATGGGCAATACCCATCAGTAGATAGGAGAAACAGGCAACATGTTTTCACAAATTAAAACTTGAAAGTGATTGCTGAGTTGTGTTTCGAATTATGTACAACTGGTCAAATATGGAAGGTGTTAATGTTCCAATGCTATATGGCAATCTAATGCTTCAGACTTTGAGTGCATTGCAAATGCTTTCGTGACTGGGAAGAGAAGAAATTGGTCCAATAGCAACAAGCGCTGGTGAACGGTTCAGTATACGTCGTGCACATGCCTCTCTAACCCAGTCTGCATTGACAGCATCAAACCGAGTACTAAGTTCCAAAGGTGACATGCGGCGGTTGTAGACAAGCATCTGCCGACCAATCTCATCACAAACAGCTGTTGAGCCATCAAGACCGGAGAAGTGGTGCGCCTTGCGCAAATGCACTGCTCGCTGCACTTCCTCATCAGTGACGTTAGAGCACAGGTGGCGCCATTCTTCCAAAATACACTGCACAGTGTGTTGTAACGCTGATGGTTCCGCCACAAAGTACATTGCAAGCAAACCAGTATCTGAGTACGATGGTAGTAAGGCTGATAATTCATGGCAGCCACCATCTGCTGCACTGAGCTTTTCTACTAAACGGCTTGTTGCTCGAAGGCCTGATGGTTGGGAGCGATTCCACTCACCCAGAACAGAGCAGGCAACTTGAAGAGCAAAGGCGTCCGGATCAGTCCAACTACAGCCCTCTACAGCTAGTGCGACATGGGCCAGCTGCATGTCGTTCTTCGGCAAGTACAGTGCGTCCCCTGTGAAGCGGTTAGTCTTAGCCACCGGAGAATCAGTTGACGACCCAGCGGCGCCATCAGACTGGGAATCACTGCCCCAATATTCTGATGCCAGTTTCACCAGCTCGTCATGGTTCACGCCACCAGCTGCAGCCAGCACAATCCTTGGGGCTCTATAGTGAGCCTTCACGAAGTTGACCAGTTCTTGCCTCTTCAGAGTGCGAATGTTCTCCTCCGGACCAAGTATGGTTTGTGCCAGGGGAGTCCCTTGAAATGCAACCGCGTGAAGATGATCCAACGTCAATTCTATCATTGTGTTGTCGATCTCCTGCATTTCCCGCAAGATAACACCGCGCTCTTCCTCCACATCTCGCTCGTTCACAAGAGGATTTTGCAGAATATCTGAGAGCATGTCCACAGCAAACGGCAAGTGCTCGCGAAGAGAACGACAGAAGAAGACGGTCTGCTCGCGGCTAGTATAGGCGTTGAGCTGAGCGCCCATATTTTCCACTTCAATGTTGAGTTGGCGCTGCTGTCTATTCTTGGTACCCTTAAATGCCATGTGTTCAAAGAAATGGGCCATACCATTGTTGCGCTCATTCTCAACTCTCGTTCCAACATCGACGTAGTAGCCCACTGTGACAGTCTCCATCCCGTTATCCTCTGAAGCCACTCGCAACCCACTTGGGAGTCTCGAAACTCTGGTTTCAGGACCAAGCAGTTGGTGGTAAGGATTAGCAACAGCCACTGCAGAACGACTGCCACAGAACAAGCCTCCTCGTCCGTATATCTTGACAGACTGGGGTTTGAAAACTCGTCGCAATAGGGACGCCATTTTTAACACCCAAACAAGCGATGAACATCAAAAACAAAGATATAAACATGATGAAGAGGATCAGGATCTGACGAAACAAGCTTGCGCAAGTGACAATCAGTAACCATGACGAAATCGGCATCAGCTCCATTAAGGAGGTTAACCACAGTGGCGGTCATTCTATCAGACCATGGACAAAAAAGTCCTCCTGCTACGTGCTAGTAGTACAGGTATTATTTTAGGCATCGGCGGGTATTGCTAGTTTTTTTCAAGGTAGGCCTACATGTATAATGCTATTGGCATAGCTAGTGAAATGGCTTCATATCCGTGCTAGTTTCAATGGGGTTTTTCTTTTTTTCTCAGGCACTTTCGTTTCATTTTAGGTACACACACACACACACACACACGCACGCACGCACACGCACACACACATACACACATACACACATACTCATTTGCATTCTTTTTTGCTCTGTACTTACCTGAAAGAGATCCATCCATTAGCTAACTTGAGCGCTGTGCTATTCGGCAATCTTTGTAAAATATATAATAATAATAATAATAATAATAATAATAATAATAATAATAATAATAATAATAATAATAATAATAAATACAATGTATGTGATGCATGTCATCTAATGCTTCCCAGAAAGTAATAGTATAGGCATGATTGAACCTGAGTTTAGTAAGCATAACATGAAGAGAATGTCGGTATGACTCAGTCAACACATCTTCAATTTCTCTCTCCCGTCGGTTCAACAGTTAACATTAATTAACTGATTTGGCAGTGGATTCGACGTACCAGTAGTAGTACCATCTGAATGACCGATGACACTACGCTTCCGTTAAATTATATCTTAGATCGACCCTCCCCCCCCCCTAACAGTTTTTAATGTATTAGATTGCCCTTGACAATACAACGCAATACCATTCTCAGTGGTCTCTCTCCTAATCTCCCGCTCAGCATGGGTAAAATGCTCTTCTCGGTGCCTCTGATGCCGAAAAAGTGCCGTTAATGCTCGTCTCAATGCTAATGCGAAAAGTAGGCTGTGATGCTAGTTATAATGCTGGGATCATATTATTTAGGGTGAAACGATTCGTTCATTTAGCTTAACGGATATCATATAATCGATTGCTAAAAGAGAAATCGATGAATAATCGTAATCGCGAGTAATCGTTTCATCCCTAATATTATTAGTATTTATGACCAGCCGATGCCTAGCCTGAGCGTACTGCGTAGCCAGTATAGCAGTAGATCTGCAGTATAACTTTCTTCTCTTCGGGTCACCGTCAGCCACCTTGGCTAAATCACCTCTTCATGCCCATACTATGATACCGAACAAAGATATTACATGTAGGCCTACTAGAAGCCAACTTCGGTACAGTGGCCTGTGCCACACGCGGTATCACATCATTGAAAGCAATCTTAACCTTAGCGGTGAATAGTGAGTATTTACATGTATACTATTCAAACTAGCTTTCTTTTAAGGAGAACGGGTTAGCGTGTGCTACGGTTCTGGCTCATCTTCTCCCATTCCTTTCCGGTTCAAGTTTTTATTCTTATCGTCACATAATGGACTACAAAACGCCAGTAATTTTGGACATTACTGAGCGAGCCAGCTGAGCGAGTCACACTCTAAGCCCAACTACCAACGCAGTCCGTTCAGGAAAAGCATAAACATTGCAGTGCGGTTGAAGAGTTGAAGGGAAACTCATCATGGTAGTGTGCACAGCCTCTCCTTTAGATGCGATTTACACTACGGCCTCTCCTTTAGGTGCAGTGCACACTACGGCCACCACAGCTGAAAACCGTCGTTTTTGCAGCCGTTTTCAGATGGATATTGACAAGATGTGGCGCGAAATTGTAATCGCATGGTCGAAAAGCAACGTTGTACGCGGTCGACAGCCTGCGACCCCAGTTTTTCGTTTTGTTTGCAGGAAACGTGCCAGAGCTGTCGTCAAGATCTCAGCAGTCTTGTACTCCTTTACTGAACGAAGAGGTGCTGGGTCATCTTTCGATCAACTATATCAATAAATGCCCGACAAGACCTTTTTTTACTTCGAGGAATCCGAGCTGCTCCTTGAAAAATGGTCAACCCCGATAGACAAAAGGATCGGGAGTACAATGCATAATACCGCATACTGACATTGTTCTTGCAATGTTTATGTACCGGTGCTCTTGCTCATATATGGCATGGCATCAAGCTACACTGTCTACAACGTCTACGAGTATTTGCATTTCTTATCTGTAGGACATGTGTGGGGCGTTTTCAGCTTTGACAGCTTTGTGGCTTTTTTTCATACGTGTAGGCTTACATAATTACATGATATCATTATTCTGATATGCGGCTATGACCAGGTGACAGGGGCTGCCTTTTTTGGAGTAAAGCAGGTCTGCGAAGTGCTCTGCGCTAAGGATAAAGTCAAAGAGCACTCATCTCGCTCTTCTAATATATGGCACTGGAGAACATCTGCGCTGCATGCTGCCAGACGTGCGTGATGCCCTGTACTGTGCATGTGGAGGGTGTTTTGCTCTTTTTGCACGCTGCGCTGGCTGCTAGAATTAGCGTTGGCTCAGAATCCATCCATTGTGTCTACAATGTGGTGTGCAATTTTGCTGCCTTATGATCAGGGTGATAGCTAGGCTATCGTCTGATAACAGCCAGTATCACCGCACCCACACAATCGACACAAAAGCTCGCAAGAGGAACTTTCGGCACGCCGTAAACCCCTACGGAATATCCGGCTATTGACGAGCTCGGCTTGACGACGAAAATTTAATATAAAAGTCGTCAGCTGATGGAGGCATGAATGGCAATGCTAACAAAAATCGCTTTTGCGTGCAGCATGTGCGAGCAGCTCAGAGGCTATTGTGCATGTAGCAAACATGGCAAGACATGCTAATAACTGCGTGGAAGCGTAAGCAATGCTGCAAGACAACTGTTGCGTATGCTGCTATTCACGCAATCGATTTTGCCTATCCGACAAGCGACCAGAAACGAACGAAAACGTACAAGCCAAGCAGGCATCAAGTGAAATGCCTAAGTTTAGCGCTCAAGCCGAGTCGAGCGTGTATTAGCCGGCTGCGGCGCTTCCGAATCGGGGTGACAACCACAGAGTACTCCCACACGACTGACATACCGAACATGTAGAGCATCACCGCATAGAACGTCTGCACCAGGCGCCTTCTCCGCCGGAGGTACGATGGCCAGGCCATCCGATATAAACACAATACTGAACAACATAAGACAGAGGCCGCAGAAAAAGAGCAAGAGGCTTCAAATTGTTTCGCGAAGTCAGAGCAGCTGCAGAAGTCGTGGATAGTTCGGTAGACTTCGTGGTTAGTTTTATCTTGTGCTAGTATCTGCCAGCTAGTATTCGAAACCTGCCCACCTCTCTGCAGGTTGCTCGGCCAGCCTTACAAGGCGCCTTCATGAAGGTGGTGTGAATACTGTACTCGCAGCCACCTTGGAAGAGTGAACAGAGATAAGCGTTGACCAGACGAAATTTGCACGTGGCTGCATACTTCGATGTCTCTTAGGCCAAGGGCGCCTACTCTGGAGCGCGATAGCGGACAAGCAAGAGAGGCAGCGTTGGACTGGCTGAAAACGAAACGGGAACGATGCATGTCGGTGAGGGTGTTGGCTATCTCCTTGGCAGGAGCATTATCAGTTTATCACAGTTTCCAAGTCACGCTAATAGTGACACTATGTCAGTTCGAGATAGCGGGCGTTAGCTACGCTCTTGCGAGGTATAGGTGTGCCGGAGATTGAGATCCCGGCACCAGCCAGTGAACTTTTCGTTCGGTGTAGCCAGTCAGCCAGCTGAGCTCACTGCATGCGCATCAATGAGTAGAATAGAGAACGATCGAGACTCCCCCGAGTTCTATAGGAGTAGGAGTGCTTATTTATGCATCGCGACGACATAACTATAACTATGACACTCTTGGGCTTCGACCGGTTTCTTCTTGGGCCATGGGCTGGCTCCTAAGGCAGGGTTTCAGCTACTTACAGTGGTGAAGAGCTGTGTATTGTTGGGCCTCAAGTACCGTCAAGACGTCACTCGCAGTCTGGATGCTCGGCCGGGTACAGCGATATCGATAGCTTATGCACGCACGCCGTCACGGCAACAGTCACTGAGAGCCTTTGGCGGAAAAAGTGAAACGCCCTGATTATAAAAAGCGTTTGTGAAAC
>JAOWAW010146406.1:0-10413 GCA_028565695.1 Nicola tetela | reverse complement strand
CAATCCAACATTAATACTCGTATTCATGTAGGATTGTGTATTTCTTCAGTTCTCTTTGTTCTTGCGGGTGGTCAGTCTGTCAAGTTACTAGCTCGAAGTTGCTGTGGTTTGCACTTTCAATCACAAGTTGATTCTGATCTGATGACTGGCGTGATCGCCAGCGTTTTGTCATGACGCAGTCTACATGGAGAAACTTACAGGGCATCCGAAGTTTTTTTGGTAAGCAGAAGCCCGACACCCAGACAGGTAAAAACTAGGGTTGGGCTCGGGTAGTCGGGTACCCGTGCTACCCGAATTTTTTCGGGTAGTCGGGTACCCGTGCTACCCGAAATTTTCCGGGTAGTCGGGTAGTCCTGGAGCTAAAAATTACCCATTCGGGTAATGCCAAACTAGGTCTCGCACATTTTTTTTTCAAAATCAAAAGAGGATGTTCAGCGCTGCACTAGGTACAGGGCCTCAGTTTTCGCCTGGTCTAGAACAGGAGCACAGCATGACGCTGTTCATTTCCGCTCCGCACACTTCACTTCCGGAAACCCTCGCTTGAACTGGCGCAGGGTTGCCATGCTTGGCGGCGAAGACAACTAGCAAGAAGCTAGATCAGCAAGAAAAGGCGCTAGTGACCTCAAGGTTTTGTGACGACGACTACTATGACGATACTGGCTAGTAGTTCTGGCCTATGGAGTATGCGAGGGAGGACGCGATCGCGAGGCGGGAGTAAGCTGCGCTGAGCTCGAGAGGCATGAAAACAGCGTGACCACAGGTTTTGATTGCAGCCGCCTTCCTCATCACATGACCGTTGTGGCATCATTGTATGCTTGCCGCCCATTCATATCGAGGTAGCACAAGGCCTTACACACGGAAAGGAAACTTATAAAACAACACCCAATGAATTGCTGTGACGTTCTTGCAGTTCCATAATGTATGCAGGTAGTATGAAGCCTCCGTTGAAGCGGTTCTCGACAGCGCCACCTGCGCTTGCAACGTTTTTGCAGTGGCACCGAAGAGCAACGAGAAGATTACGTCGCTAATAGTAGACTACACATGCTGATCGATGATATGCTTCCTATCAGCACTGTCCAACACGCCGGTTTTCGTGAGCTCCTGCGCTACCTGGCTCCATCCTACACGATAACAACTCGAAAGTCTGTCAGCGCGTTTAGAAGCGAAGAGGGACAAGTTGACGCGGAAGGCGATCACTCTGTTGGATTCACCAGACGTACACGGCATTGGGATAACAACAGACATGTGGATATCCATCGCTACTCAAGGCTTTATCGGCGTACCTTGTCACTTCATCGACAACGGACGGGATATGCGCTCCCCAACACTTACGTCTGAGGAGATGGACGAGAGCCACAACATTGAAGACAGGCTGACGGAGATTGCGCAGTCGTCTGTTTAATTCTTATCTGGTGTTAGTCTATAATACAGTCACCGGCTGGAAATTTGTTGTGGGTGTGATGTTTTGTACCAAGGATAAAAACATAAAACCATTCAGGCTATTGGGGAAGCTACCCAAAGGGTACATGGTAATTACCCGAACGGGTACCCGTGCTACCCGTGAAACACTACCCGATACCCGAAAACCGTGAAACAGTCTACCCGACTCATCACTAGTAAAAACTACAATAATTGACCCTTCCCCTAGATCTTGACAATTTGATAAGTCTGACAAAAACCCGGATCGCCATCGATTTTTTTTTATCTTCTTCTAAGACTGCTCTGGTTCAGCTGAGTCCAACCCAGGCCGTCAGAGTCTTGATACAACAACGTTGTGGTTCAAGCTCTGTCAGACTCAACAAATGATGGAGCGCTGGAGTCGGCGTAGGCCATGGGAACATATGCGCTCGTCGGCCTTTGGAAGACCGATTTCGGGGTTTTCAAGGGAGGTAGGAAAGTCGTCTGTACGATCATGACACGTCCGCAATGTTGAGGAACGATCTCGGATAAGTCTGGTGCGAACCGGTTCAGTAGTTTTTGAACGCATGCGTTACAGATAGACAGACACACAGACACGGACGAAAATATATATTAGTTTAGGGCAAACATTTTGTCAGGGGCAGTCGCTTTGGTCCTAAAAATGCATGATTTTTATAAATTTTCGGGGCGCTGCCCCGAACCCCGCTGGGGGGCTTACAGCCCCTCTCCCTTCCCCTTAGTTACTGTGTGCAACAAGCTTGACTCTCACACACTGAACAGCCACACCCGGCACATGCTGGAAGCACAATCAGTTAGCACCGCTCTATTCACTGCATGTACAATTATTAAGTACACCCGAGCTCCCGTGTATGATGGTAACAGAAGTCACAACGGTTTTTAATTCACCTGAAGAAAGTCGGAGTTGACCAGCTGAAGTGCCTGGTCACTAATCTGCTGGAGAAGTCAGTGAAGTTCTGCTGAATGTCCTTTGGCATCCCAAGTGAGATGTCTGTCAAGATTATTCAACTTGATAAGGCCAAGGTTGAAACAGTGTGGATATTCACAAAATTAAAATTGTTTGAGTGTGCCCAGCTGGTTTTAGAACCCCCTTCATGAACCTCTGGCTACGTGCCTGGCCATGATAGGCAGCGTTTTCATAACGGGGGTAAGTTGTCCAATGCGTTTTGGCAAGTTCTTGATAAAACCAACACAATGTACTAGTAGCTAGCTAGCATGAAAACCGCACTGAAGAAACTGTTAGGCGCAACTGCCAAAATAGCTGGATCAGACCTGCCGTTTAAACAGTGTGTTGGGCGATCAGCCAGACTAGAAAACTTGAATAGTGTCCAAGTTCAGTTCCCAAGTGAACCATGTAGTGACATTTTCCTCCTAACAACCTATGCTACATGAGCAAACACACACACACACACACACACACACACACACACACACACACACACACACACACACAGAAAGAAACCAGCTGCCATGAATGGGCTTTATGGCAGTCTTCACCAAGAACATTCAGTGATCAAGACAACATAGATCAGTTTCAAACTCAACATCCAGGATTTCATTTCACATATTAGGCCAGAGAGCAAGTAGTATTGGGTAAGGCTGTTCGTGGTCATCTCCGAGTTAAATTTTGTCAAATGGATGGAAACGATTGATTGAGGAGGCAGTTAGCAAATTAGTTAAAGCACAGGTTGTAAATCATTTAAATTTCACGTCAAGTTTTCAATACTATACAATTCAAAGGGAATTTGCGGGCATGGATAGCACAAAGGGTTCGAGTTCAAAAAGAAATTCCTTCAGCACAATAAGTTTAAGAAGCAACATTGATTACACAAAATGAATTTGTTTCAAGTCCAGTTTGTGAGGTTTTTCTCTAGTTCTGCTCAGCCAGATCCAAATATATACTTGGTTCTGAGATATCTGTCAGACATGTGGTCTGGCTGTTGAGTGAGCCTTGCGAAGACCATCGGACAACTGTTGCCTGTGTTGGCTGTTCAGGGGTAGGTGAGCGCGACTGAGCTGGCAACGGTCCATAGTCATTACTTTCAAACCGTTGTTGCAAGCTCTGTAAGCAGAAAAGGCAAGGAAAAGTGAACAACGGAGACTGGTAGGAACATTGGGCATTAGTGTGAGAGAGAGAAAAGCAGAAAGGGTTAAGAATTTCTCAACTAATTTCAGCCATTAATCAAGTTGTGGTACATTTAGAGAGTGACAAGAATGAGCAATGAAGTCAATTTTTGTCAGCTACCAAAGATCAAATTGAAAGAGTTGGTGAAAAATTTTGCTTCAGCAGTATGCTTACTTTTCGCTCTTGGGACCGTCTGTCAAGCTCTGGAAGATCATGGAATCCAGGACTTCTGAAAAAAAAATACAAAACAACATGGAGTTTCAGACTATAGAATACAATAAAAGGGGACCCCCCAAGTAATCTGTAAAGATACAACAGCACAACAACAAACAAGTCAATCTTTACAGCTGAAAAGAACCTTGCAGTTGCTTGGCAGAAACAGCAAGGGACGCATACACTGATTATCTCCCTCACCTTCTGCATCTTAGATGTATAGCGACAGAGACCGTGACAACAAGAAGAAGCATTCCCATTGAAACACCAAGGATCATCAATGTTGTTGGCGAAAGATCTGTACCACCCAAGGAAAGGAAAAACTCATAAAAAGAGCAAGAACGAATCCAAAATTTTTCTACAAAAACTTGCAAGCATGAAAACATCTAACCAACCTGCTACTGTTGTGCTGGCAGTGATGTCTTTGCCCTCATCTGTCAGCTTTTTTTGCTCTGGGATACGCTTTTCGCTTGCCATCGTAAGTGATTTGGTCAACAAGGCTTTGGGCGAAACAGCAGATGTTGGACGGAGAGATGTCTTTTCTGAAATAAACAAGAACAACAGCTTAAGTGAGAAGACATACTTAAAGAGGTTTCCATTAAGTTGAACACAAATTATAGCGCTGTATTATTAGTGAATTGTACACTGACAACTGGTTCAGAACACTTCTGAGTTTGCAATTCAGACCAATCCAGGTCATGAAAAAGGGCTGCAATAAAAATGTGCATACTCTAAGTCCACTTCCTCATCCTTGCCCTTGATAATACAAATCTCAACAAGGTAGATGAAGACAACAGTTGGGGACAGACCATGGCACTGAGGTCTCAGTGCCAGGAAAAGCTCACAATCAAAACCACTTACTTTCAGACGGTGATTCTGTGAAACGTGCGACACTGCAACGCGGAAGAAGGAGTGTTGACCGTCCAATAGCATTGACTGCTGCCAGTTGGACAATGTACACCTGGCCTTCAGCCAACCCTGTTGGCGTCCAGCTGGTACGATTCGTGTGGATGTTGTAGGAAACAGACACTCCACTGCCAACAGGCCTTAATGTGGCCACGTACTTGACTGGCTGACCATTCCAAGTTGGCGCCTGCAAGAAATAACAGATGCCAATATTCATTATCAACACCAGAGACACAGGTGCATGTACACATGTTGTGGTACACACCTGCACCAAGGCAAAGGTAACTCATCCAATTCTATCTCAATTTCCTCAAATACACTCATATGATGCTCTCCTTGCTCCCTGTGCACAAACACTTTGTGCTGCAACATAACATGAAGAGGCATAGAGCTGCATGATTTCAAACTCTACGGAAAACAAGAGCACTTTGGTCTAGTTACCTTCCATGTCAAGTGGAGAGTGGTGCTGTCTACCCTCTGACAGTGGGCAATACGTGACATATTCAGATCAGAGCACCATGTTGGAGCTGCAGCACATGAAAAGAATGCTTTGCCCAAATTGAACAAAGTACACCAAAAAATACACCTCCAGGAATTTCATTTTGGTGCACAAGCTTCAAATGCATTGTGTTGTTTTCTGTACATGTGGAACATTTAACTGTTTTATCATTTGGTTAGCGAATTCAATTCAGTCTTGCATACTCAGACTGCTGACTGAAATACTACTTGCCAACAACAACACAAACCAACGTGTTATGAAGTTTAGAACAGTCCATATGATCTGTATCACTCCCTCTCTCACAAACACACACGCTTACCAGAAGGAAGTGTTGTGATCTTCCCCGGGATGCCAGAGCTGTGCCCAAAAGAATTGAAAGCATCAATGCGAATGGAGTAGTTCGTAATCGCCTGTAAAAATTTCATTGTGTAGTTGCGATGGCTAGGGCCATAAATTTTCATGCAAGTTGTCCTTGGATAGTGGTCACGTGCCTGTGAGGAAGTATCATTCCCACATGCTAGCAGTTCTTGCAGTGCAGTTGTGCAAATTGAAAACCCCGACGTGCTAGTGTTACCGCTGAACGGCCAGCGTACTTTCCACTGCAAGTTGACACCATCAACGCTTGCTATCGCATTCACAATTTCAACACGTGGAGGCACTGTAGATACACAAACATGGCATTTCAACAACTACAAGACCAGCAATCAGAGCCAAATACAGTAACACCGCCATGCTACAACACACCACAGGTATTTACTTCACATGGAGAGGCACTATCTCCTGCAAACCTGCAGTTTTGGCCCAATATTTTTTTTATCTGGAAGAACACCATGCTTAATTGAAGCTTGTCTGGAAGTTGATCTGCTTCTAAAGTGAAGCTGACATTTAAGATCTTATTGTGAGTGCATGGTTGCAATGCAAACAATCAATTTGTTTTCATTACAAAATGTCCTTAACTGAGGTCACCTTAAGCAATGTCATTGCTTGTGCAAACTTTAAAAAGACCAGTTAGCTTTTGACAACTTGACAAGAGACAATGCAAATTGTTTTTCAAATAAGTGTGAACTCTGCAACCAAGAACTGCTGGCACATCTGGCAGAATGTACACCATACTTCTTCTGCAGAGCAAACCATGGAACCCTTCATGTGTATACTCCTCAAAAAATTTTTCTTCCAATTAACCTGTCAGCCAAGTCACCTTTTAAAGCCGTCTTGACCGTCAAGATTCGCCCAACACCCGATGTTTGCTGGTTGTCCGTCCACACAGATAGGCCTAATTTGTACGATGTGTTGCAGAGTAGACCTGTTAGAACATAGCTGTACGGATGATTATCCGCTATGCGTATGCTAACGTTGGACATCTGAGAGCAGAATTAAAAAAAATGGAAAACCAGTTGGAACACTGAAAACCATAGAGCAAGCTTAGTAACTGCACTGTGCAAAATGTATTCCCCGATTATACTACATATACATTCCTGGCTTGCTGTCTTCAAAACGACACACACTTGAGGCTCTGCCTTTAGCTTTTTAACCTCCCAGCAAAGAATCTGTTTTGTGTGCACATATGTATCTATGCAGTCGTTGCTGTGATGTAATGGCCAGCCATCATCATAATCATGGCATGGAATGCTAACATGTTCATGTACAAATGTGAGATAGTCATGTTACCATGGTTATAGTGGCATCAGTGCAATCCCTTAATTGCATGCGTTGCTTACCTTAGCTAATCCGCTCTGGCCATACTGAATGGCCACCATTATCTTCTCACGGAGAATGAGTGACTGGTACTCAATTGCAAGAGACCAGTTAACGCGCAACGTGCAATCTGTCCACGGCTCAGCAGATACTTCTGACGGTGAGCCAAGGGGAGCTAAAGCAAGAGAAAAAAAAAACAAAAGTTCAAAGAATGGATGAGAGAGAGAGAGAGAGAGAGAGAGAGAGAGAGAGATTGTGTGTGTGTGTGAAACTGGCAGCTAGACGCAAGAACGAGCTTCATCCCGGTCTAGTTATAGTTAGGGAGCATCTGGAGAAAGCAATCCATGACTGGGTAAGCTTGAACACACATCAACTTTCTTCACAGACACAACCAATAATGCAACAAGATCAAAAGACAATCATTGCCATTCAATAAGCTGAATCCTGTGACAACAATGCATGTCAGTGAATCTAAGTTACTTACTATCCCATCCTGGACGAAGCCAGTTGGACTCAATTGCCTTCCCCATCGACTTTCCAAGAAGCGGAGTGACTTGGATGAGGACTGGACTATATTGGCTTAGCTTGTTAATCTGACACCATAATCTTGTCGTGTTGCACACCTGGACTGCGTAGGCCGGCAGCCTGATTGTCATGAACAGCACAACTACATAGCGCACACTGATTTCGGCTAGATGTGTTGGATAGGACCATGTGACATTCACACCGTATGGCACGTTAAAGAAAAGGGAGAGATCAGTGATTTCAGGTGCTGCAAAAACAGAAAAATGACAGCTGTTGTCATCCATGACTACATTTTTCTGAACAAATCCCACACAGATTATTTCAGTTTTTTTTTCACCTGCTCATACTTGAAATCACAGTGAAATCAACCACATACAAACAGAAAATTGTCAGCAGGCATCAGTTCCAGCATTTCTCATGATGTTTACACAAACTTTACAGACCTTTAATCAGAAGATGGTAGTCCTTGCTTGACCACGATTTGCCATGTGCTGTGACTATGCACTTGTAGATGCCGCTGTGCTCTGGTTGGACATGCATGAAACGCAGAACTTGCCCACAGCGGCCTCGCTGTTTCATAGATCCACCTTGCACAACACGCTTCAGAACGGTTCCGTTACTCAACCATGCTATTCTCCACGCGCAAGTCTTGTTTGCTGTACGATTGCCAACCTTCAACAGCAGGGCTCTCAATAGGGGACCGCAAGACAGCTGCAGCCTCTCACCTAGTACAGGACCACTTGCAGGCTTGGTGCGAATGCTGGCATTCACCAAAGGTGCTGCAACAGAGTAAGATCACACACAGAACAGTTCTGACAGAACGTCCAGTGTTCACGTCTGTAGCATTCCTGTCAATTGGCCACAGACAGGATCAGTGCTGTTGACATCCACATGATATACATGTAGTTCCTTCTGTTTGTGCCTTACATGCCACCATTGCGCACTAACTAGTAAGTAGTAACTACCGTGATACCACTATTCGTACATTGACTAATGATCCCCTTGAGTTATTCGCTAGTCGGTTCGTGAGTCTTCAGCTGTTTACAACTGATCCGACTGACTCTAAACTCATGGAACTGATTTCCAGTGACCACAACTGCCGCTCTGAGCCGGATTCGAGACCTTGAAGAATTAAAATAATTGGTCATCGACTATGGCATACTGCGGACGGTGCATGTCGTACATTCCGGCTCAGGCATCGGTGCTAGCTAGCGTCGACCAACTCTAGATTTTCAGGCTTTCATCTTGTCATGGGTGGCAGTTCGTGCTGTGGACTAACGACTCCACTAACACTTCAAATCCTAACAGGCTGACTTGCTGATGTACAGGTAGTACTACCGAGCGCACGTGGATGAGACTCTTCATAGCGAGCTGTGCATCGGTATCACTACCTCGTACTTCGACCAAGTCCGGCATTGCAAGACTCATAACCACGCCGTCTTACCTGTCTCAAGTCGCGATCTGGTCGAAGAAAGACCTGGTGCGGAGAGACTCGTGATAGTCGATACCTGGATGGTCTCAGCGAATCTACTTGCCAAAACGACAAAAAGGAGCGATGTAGACGCTGCTGCCATCAGAATGTTGCAAAATCTGGCGCGACGCGTTTCAAACCGTGACCGTCTTAGGTGTGATCACACTACGGCAGGAGAAAGGTATAAGCCAACGTTTCTCTGTGGCGAGAACCCAAACGCCGTGCGTCTAGCCAGCTTTGTTGCAGTAAAACCAATACACGTTTGAGGCATCGCCAAACCAACGTTGACTTTTCTGTAGGCTTACGCACGTCCGTGTTGTAATAACAGGATAGCATGACTTACTCGTGCTCATAGAGCAACGTAGTCTGCACGCTTCGGGTTGAGCGATTTCCCGAGAAATCCGTCGACCAAAGTGGTCTGGTAGAGGCCCGGGGGAAGGCTACCAGCGCGGAAGCGGTCACCAAGCGGCCGCATGCTTACCCACCGTGCATCACAGCTGGGTGTTTTTTTCCGTGTTATATATTCCGGTACTTGCTCGGCATGATCAGCGCACTCATCATGATAAAAGTATTGTTCGGATCCGATTTAATTGAAGAACTCGTTCAAAGGAAAATTCTTATACCCCATTGTTTCCCTACAAATTTCCTGCGAAAACTACTTGGGGCTGGATGGCATTTTAGCGAGAACTCCCCAAGTGCTGGCAGTGCCAGTGGAGCAGTGATCTGGGATCTCGCTGGGAAAGATTGTAGAACTACTTCTTGCGTTCCAGCATTTTTTTTTCAAACCACGTTTCGGTGGGGATTGCCCTCACTTTCTTCAGGTTAGAATGAAGAGAGTGAGGAAAAGTCGAGCTTTACGTACGATGTAAAAGTACAATTATACACGGTCATCATTATAGTAAGCAATCCCACACGAGTACGAGGGCTTCCAAACCCGGCCCGATCCGAGGTGCGCCGCGAGGGCCAGGATCATGTTACATATGCATAGATATGTATGAACGCACGCTCTGGCGCTCTGAGTCAACGAAGGTACGCATGGTACATGGTAGTCAGGTAGATCTACATACTCTCACGGTCAGCGGGGTATGATGGTTGGTAGATCCGCTTTCGTGGTAAGTTCATACATACCCCGCTGATTGTGATGAACTCAGGTCTATTTTGTGCCTGCCGTATTGTGTCTATATACTCTATTTCCTCTACCGTATTGAGCCCAGCTACATGTGTACGCCGGCCCACGCCCTTGAGCCTCGTCTTAGCCTAGCTGCAGTGTCGCGCTCCATGTCAGTATGCTGGTATGCGCTGGCCCCAATGTTGCGCTTGCTCTAGAGAGGAAGCGCATGCTGACATAGAGCGCGACACTGCAGCTAGGCGAAGGCGAGCTCGAGGGCGTGGGCCGGTGTGCACATGTAGCGCGATAAGCTCAATACGGTAGAGGCAATAGAGTATACAGACACAATATGGCAGGCACAAAATAGACCTGAGTTCGTCACAATCAGCGGGGTATGTAACTTACCATGATAGCAAATCCACCAACCATCATAC
>JAOWAW010146405.1:0-21169 GCA_028565695.1 Nicola tetela | reverse complement strand
CTAGAATTTATTCCTCTTCCCTTTTTCTCACACGGTTTTGGGAAAGGTTTTTCTCTGGCGATGTATTTAGAAAGGTAAACCTCGGTTTACGGCATATATTGGAAACAGCTGCAGCTGCGCTGCATGGCTCGGCTGAAGTATGTACGCCTTCCTGCCATACATTTTGATAGGGAAAAAAGACGTAATGAGCGCGCTGGCTAGTAACGATTGCAGCATGACGGACACACACACACACAGACACACACACGGACACAAATTAATCGTCTGTGGAGCCCTCCTAAGCCCCTATGGGCCTGATGAAGGCATAAAGAAAACATCTGGATAACCTCTTCTAGTTACAACTTTCAAAGCATCTAACAAACCTGATAGAAGATTAACATCAGGTGCGGGCGGCCACAGTTCCATGTAAGGACGGTGCTTTGCTTTGTTTCGTTTGTTTGATGACTGGGCAACCAGAAGATGCCTGTCGGAACCCTCCGCAACGCTGTACACACCTTCATCTAAGAACACAACCAAGACCAGTACGCATGTCATACACATCGCTGTTCGCAGGAGGAAAATTGCTTGTTGGGATTATTTCGGTTTCAGCACTGTATCCCATGTCACCGGCCTAACCATTACCATGAGAACTTAAGATACTGGCATTAAGCTTATCAAGTTGTATCTTCTGTTTGAGAAACTGTAGTCAAATCTCATTGTATAAGAGAAATGCAGATAAAATAAACTCTTAGGTAAGACTAGCGATCCCGCAGCATATATTTGATCGGCCAACAATCAAATCCAATCAAACTCAAGAGTAGTATGGATAAGCCTGGTCCTTTCCACGTGATGTTTGGCTTGGAAGCTGGGATAAGACGTTCAGGTTCACAAATGGTTTTCTTCTTTGACTTGACTTTTGTCTTTGGAAAAGCCGAGGAATACAGCTACCCTGTTGGAGACTGATGCTGCTTGTCTTCTCTTGCTTTTGCCTTGAGAGCAAGTACCCATTAGTAGATAACAAGAACTTTCTTCAAAATGGCTTGATGAGAACTGCGCGCACTGAGCCCAAAATCGTCCAAGACCGACAGGAGAATCGAAGAAAAGGTGCTGGAGTTCCAAGACTCTACAAAGCGAACTCATCAAGGGAAAAGAGTCAATGGCATAAGGCTCATCAAATCGCAGAGCTGGCCCGCTTAGATTTGCTACCATACAACTCATGCAAAAGTGACTCCAAGGTGTCAACCCTGCCTTATTGGCAGTTGATGTCCACCTTAGCCTCTGTTATGGAGTTGATCAGCGTGTGCAATGAGCACCCCACAACTGTCAGGTTCTCTACGTCATTGATGTTGAAATGAAAAGCGATGGGAACCGGAGAGGAAGCTTACATAATGTGGCTGGACCCGGTTCAGTTCATTTAATTCCATTTCCATTTTCAGGATTGTAGAAAAGGTAGCAGTGGATGCTTATTCAGCTATTCTTCTCTGATGTCCCAATGGCAGAACCCACAGGGATCTAAACTCATAGACAGGCCATCCCATAGTGATCTTACAACTGAGTAGAACCACCTTAATTATGAAATGTAGCAGCTACTGGCTCCTCGGCTACGTGCAATTTATTTCATGAACTTTCCTAGAAGCGGTACTGCAGCTCACCCCAGAAAACTCACAATAGATGTATGAAATGACACAGGCTCATACTATTCTGCTGCTTCTTAAAAGAAGAAGTCTGAACCAGAAAAAAATATTTCTGCAGGTTCCCACAGTGCTGCTCAATCCCAGGAACTGAACACTTTTCATGATACCACACTAGGCAAGATTTCCATTCTGCTCATGTACAATATTTAGATTTGCTGCTCTACTAACCCAGCCAATCCTTGTGTGCTGGTGTAGACGAATAGTCATTCTCATTGTCATGATCCACCACTTCGACATCCTCCAATTGTTGACTCACTTTCTGAAATGGCACATCGTCGAATTCATTATCATCTATGAGAGAAGAGCGCAAATGTCAAGCAGCTCATTTTTGGTGCCAGCAAATTCATCACAAAATCATTTCTGCTTCCCTGCAGTAAAACATATCTTTGTGCAAACAACAGTCACTACACGGAGAATTCTGTAGAGGGTCCCATATGCACTAAGCCATAAGCTTTGTAAAGAGTTGACGCTCCACCATACAAGTGGCGTCCGCATGGAGCTATCACAGGCCATGTGGTTTATATAAAGCGGATGCCTAATGCCATGCAGAGTTCACTTTGAAGCAATCATTGAAGCTCTACATTGCATACAGGACTAGGACTTGATTGCTAAAAGTTGCAACAAAGCTAAGTTGCTTTGGTTGGGACAAACGAGGTTGTAATTGTGTTTACAGCGACAGACGTCTTTGAGCTCATTTTCATCATGCAGTCTACCATGTAGATCCTGAAGACGTGACTAAAAGACACCTGCACGCAGCGCAGTGTCAGCATGCTGGAAATGTTACAGCTTGGCGGGATTAAGGAAAGGTTTTTCTCTGGCGATGTATTTAGAAAGGTAGACGTCGGTTTACGGCATATATTGGAAACAGCTGCAGCTGCGCTGCATGGCTCGGCTGAAGTATGTACACCTTCCTGCCATACATTTTGATAGGGAAAAAAGACGTAATGAGCGCGCTGGCTAGTAACGGTTGCAGCATGACGGACACACAGACACACAGACACACAGACATACAGACACATACACACACACACACACACATGGACACAAATTAATCGTCTGTGGAGCCCTCCTAAGCCCCTATGGGCCTGATGAAGGCATAAAGAAAACATCTGGATAACCTCTTCTAGTTACAACTTTCAAAGCATCTAACAAACCTGATAGAAGATTAACATCAGGTGCGGGCGGCCACAGTTCCATGTAAGGACGGTGCTTTGCTTTGTTTCGTTTGTTTGATGACTGGGCAACCAGAAGATGCCTGTCGGAACCCTCCGCAACGCTGTACACACCTTCATCTAAGAACACAACCAAGACCAGTACGCATGTCATACACATCGCTGTTCGCAGGAGGAAAATTGCTTGTTGGGATTATTTCGGTTTCAGCACTGTATCCCATGTCACCGGCCTAACCATTACCATGAGAACTTAAGATACTGGCATTAAGCTTATCAAGTTGTATCTTCTGTTTGAGAAACTGTAGTCAAATCTCATTGTATAAGAGAAATGCAGATAAAATAAACTCTTAGGTAAGACTAGCGATCCCGCAGCATATATTTGATCGGCCAACAATCAAATCCAATCAAACTCAAGAGTAGTATGGATAAGCCTGGTCCTTTCCACGTGATGTTTGGCTTGGAAGCTGGGATAAGACGTTCAGGTTCACAAATGGTTTTCTTCTTTGACTTGACTTTTGTCTTTGGAAAAGCCGAGGAATACAGCTACCCTGTTGGAGACTGATGCTGCTTGTCTTCTCTTGCTTTTGCCTTGAGAGCAAGTACCCATTAGTAGATAACAAGAACTTTCTTCAAAATGGCTTGATGAGAACTGCGCGCACTGAGCCCAAAATCGTCCAAGACCGACAGGAGAATCGAAGAAAAGGTGCTGGAGTTCCAAGACTCTACAAAGCGAACTCATCAAGGGAAAAGAGTCAATGGCATAAGGCTCATCAAATCGCAGAGCTGGCCCGCTTAGATTTGCTACCATACAACTCATGCAAAAGTGACTCCAAGGTGTCAACCCTGCCTTATTGGCAGTTGATGTCCACCTTAGCCTCTGTTATGGAGTTGATCAGCGTGTGCAATGAGCACCCCACAACTGTCAGGTTCTCTACGTCATTGATGTTGAAATGAAAAGCGATGGGAACCGGAGAGGAAGCTTACATAATGTGGCTGGACCCGGTTCAGTTCATTTAATTCCATTTCCATTTTCAGGATTGTAGAAAAGGTAGCAGTGGATGCTTATTCAGCTATTCTTCTCTGATGTCCCAATGGCAGAACCCACAGGGATCTAAACTCATAGACAGGCCATCCCATAGTGATCTTACAACTGAGTAGAACCACCTTAATTATGAAATGTAGCAGCTACTGGCTCCTCGGCTACGTGCAATTTATTTCATGAACTTTCCTAGAAGCGGTACTGCAGCTCACCCCAGAAAACTCACAATAGATGTATGAAATGACACAGGCTCATACTATTCTGCTGCTTCTTAAAAGAAGAAGTCTGAACCAGAAAAAAATATTTCTGCAGGTTCCCACAGTGCTGCTCAATCCCAGGAACTGAACACTTTTCATGATACCACACTAGGCAAGATTTCCATTCTGCTCATGTACAATATTTAGATTTGCTGCTCTACTAACCCAGCCAATCCTTGTGTGCTGGTGTAGACGAATAGTCATTCTCATTGTCATGATCCACCACTTCGACATCCTCCAATTGTTGACTCACTTTCTGAAATGGCACATCGTCGAATTCATTATCATCTATGAGAGAAGAGCGCAAATGTCAAGCAGCTCATTTTTGGTGCCAGCAAATTCATCACAAAATCATTTCTGCTTCCCTGCAGTAAAACATATCTTTGTGCAAACAACAGTCACTACACGGAAAATCCTGTAGAGGGTCCCATATGCACTAAGCCATAAGCTTTGTAAAGAGTTGACGCTCCACCATACAAGTAGTGGCCACATGGAATCATTGCAGGCTATGTCGCTTACGTAATAGCGGATGCCACGCAAGTCCACATTGAAGAACTCGTTGAAACTCTGCATTGCATACAGGACTAGGACCGAGTTGCACAAGTTGCAACAAAGCTAAGTTGCTTTGGTTGGGACAAACGAGGTTATAATTGTATTAACAGTGACAGAGTTCCTTGAGCTCATTCTCATCATGCAGTCTACCATGTAGATCCTGAAGACGTGACTAAAGCAAACCTATGTGCACACAGCGCAGCGTCAGCATGCTGGAAATGTTGCAGCTTGGTAGAACCAAATCCATCTGCATGCATTCATCTGCATGAGTCATGTGGCCCTTTCTGTCAAATACTCAGAGCTCACGGCAACAGCCGCAATCGAATCAGCTGTGGGCCCAGAACTGCCCATCACTATCAATATCACAGAAAAATAATTTCAAAAGTTCACAGCTCAAGGAAACAACTGCATTCGATTCAGTGGTGCGTTCAAGACTCCCTGGCACCTAGAATTTGTTCCTCTTCCCTTTTTCTCACACGGCTTCAGAAAGGTTTTTCTCTGGCGATGTATTTAGAAAAGTAGACCTCAGTCTACGGCATACATTACAAACAGCTGCAGCTGCTCTGCACGCTTTGGTTGAAGTATGTACGCCTTCCTACCCTACATTTTGATGGGGCAAAAAAGATGCGAATAGTGCATCCTGGCTAATAATGGTTGCAGTGTGACAGACAAATACACACACACGTACGCACGCACATACACACGCACACACACACACACACAATCAAACACAAATTAATCATCTGTTGAGCCTTCCTCAGCCCCTACAGCCCCAACATTGGCAATACCATTGTAGCTATCAGCATGCTGTAATTGACTATTGCAAATACTGTGAAATGACCATGCACCACAGATGTGTGTTGGTTGATCTTAGCAGTTTTTTAATTACTGAAGTTAATGAGAAACTTACATCGCTTCTTTCAGTTGAGACATTGGTCTACTGTAACACCTTGATGCTACTACTATTTAGTTTCTTCCTTTGATGTATTCAATTCAGTTCAGGCTTAACATGTGTTCTGATGTTTTTGATACTCCAGTGGCGGTTATAGAGCATGCCATTCTGTTGCTTGTAAAAAGAAAGAACTATGAACAAGAAGAACTATTGATTTTTTTCTTCAAGTTCCCTGCTGTGCTGGTTCGTCACATCTGTCCATGAGGTTTGACTCTATGTTGGCTACCCATGATGTGTCCATATGTTAAGGCAGGGTAGTGTCTTGTCAACCATACAACTGCCACCTTACTTCCTAGATCATAAACATGGGCTAGGGCATGTTTGATATAACAATTCCATGATATGGTACTGAAGATTATGTCTCTAGAGATAACTTAGCAAATTACATAACTCACTGTCTCTAGCAAGAGAGTATCATCATAGTAACTGGCCTTATCTCATCAGCCTACAAAGGTAATGTGTGTCTCACGGAGTAATCAGTGTGGCTTCATGACTTGAAAATGTTATTTTATGTTCCCATGCAAAGTTATGAAAGAAGTTCTGAACCACTGTTTTTTCCAGGGCAATGAAGGCTCAAACACATGCTCTTTTAAGGTTTGCTGCACCTCTCAAGTGGGCCCATGCTGGTCAACATCCTGGCTAATGTCTTAAGACTTCATGCAACCACAGCATGATTACATCTTCAGTGTCATGCAACGGTGCGGTTTAGTGTTGTGCTTGAAGGGACAATGAAATGCAGCCACACCTGCCAAAGTGGTCTGGAGCTATACCAACTTCCTCCTATGTGCTGCAAACCTCAGGAGTTGAACACTTTTAATGCTAGGCAAGATTTCCGTTCTCCTCATGTACAATGTTTAGTATTACTGCTCCACTAACCTGCCCAATCATTGCACGCAGGCACGGATGAATAGTAATTCTCATTGTCATGATCCACCACTTCAACATCCTCCAACTGCTCATTCAATTTGCGAAGTGGCACATTACCAAATTCATCAACGTCTATGAGAGAAAGATTTTACACATCAAGCAGCTCATCTTTGGCAGCAGCAAACTTGTTACAAAATCATTTTGGTTTCACTGTAGTGAAACATTTCCTTTGCACAAATCACTTTCACTACACGAAGAATTCCGAGTCTGTAGATATGAAGCCATATACTTTAAAAAGGCATTAAAACTCCACCATATAACACTATAGCTATCAGCATGCTGTAATTAACCACTGCAAAATACTGTGGAACGACCATGGACTGCTTGGCTCGACAAGAGCAACTCTCAGGCGGCGTCCGTCTTGAACAATTGATTTGCACATGTAGCTCTGGGATCACCAGCTCAGAAAAGAAGAAACTCCACCCATCCCATTGTAGACGCCAACTGTCGGCGGACTTGATCGCTATATTGTGGAAACTGTTTAGTCTAAGAGAAGATTCCGACGAAAGTTACAGTAGCTTGTGAAGTGGGTTGGTATATGATGAACCTACTTGGGAGCCTGAACAGCATCTTTATGACGAATAAGGAAGAGAGATCATTCCACTACAGCATTTCCTGGCCAACAAGCGCAGAGGAGGGGAACATTGTAACAGTGTGTGACCAATTGTGGAATTTGTGTTTGTTGACCTTAGCACGATTTTACTTATGACACCTGATAAGGAATTTACATTGTTCCTTTCAGGTGAGGCATTGGTCTACAGTAACACCTTGATACCACTACTATTTTGTTGCTGCTTCAATGTATTCAATTAACTTGGTTCTGGCTAGGCCAAAGTTCTGGTGTTTCTGAAATTTCATTTGCGGTTACAGAGCATGCCATTCTGCTGCTTGCAAGAAGAACTCCAAACAAGAACAACTATTAAATTTTTCTTCAGGTTCCCTCCAGCGCTGGTTTGTCAATTGTGTTCATTAGGTTTAAGTCTATGTTGGCCACTGCATGATGTGTTCACATGTTATGGCAGGGTAGAGTTTTGTCATCCATACAACCGACTCCTTACTGGTGAGATAATAAACGTGGGTTGGGGCATGTTTGACATAAGGATTCTCTGACTATGACATGGTACCGAAGATTATGTCTCTAGGGACAACTTAGCACATCATGTTACTCACTGTCTCTAGCAAGAGAACACCATCATAGTAACTGGCCTTATATCATCAGCCTAACCACACTGGGCACTTGCGTTATGTGCAGCAGGCCACAAGCCATACTTCACGCTGCCCATACTAATGTATGCAGGCCATGATCAAAAACAAAATGGCGCATCCTCGACTACATGTATGTACAGTACAGTACTACTACACAGCCCATTCCTTGCTGTTCAAGTAAGACATGGTGTCTATGGTATTCTTGAGCTTTCTCGAGCAAGTTTGTCGAGGCCTACAGTCAACAGTGGCAGTTTGGGTCTTATGTGCACGAGAAAGAGTAGCAGAAAAAGTTAGGCTATGCCAGGAGAAGTCCTTTCCTTTGCAGTAATTAAAGCTCAGAAGCAGCTGCACGGGCTTCGTAGCATTGAGTCACTATTTCTTTCTGCCACAGCAACTATTTCTCCTTCAATAAGTTATGTAGCATTAGTCCTTTGACTCCTAGCTATAGGCAACTTGCAACAGACAGTAGCCATGAGTAAATGAAATTGTTCATTTCAACAATGCAGCGCCTCGGTGCAGCAACTGACACTTGCGAAAGCAAGAAATTTTCAAAACGGGGCTGCTAATAACTCTAGTACAGAATCAAAACTGGTACTTCCAAAATAATACTGCCCCTACCAGTGGAAGGCTTTACAACTTGTTCAACTCAATTTTCCTATCTGTTTCACAAATTTTTTCAAAAGTGACAGCCAATAAAGCTCTCTCCAAAGAAACGGGTTGAACAGGCAAATCTTTGCAAATGCCTTCTTCTCCTTCTTGAGCTCATGCTTCTTCCCTGCTTGTCAGTTGCCACTGTGGAGAAACCCCTATGTTTGGACTATTATGTAGTCCTGTTTTCAGGCCACGAAGCTGCTGCTGTGGACAGCGGAGAAAAGCTCAGGTGTCAATCTACTTTCAAGAAAAATCTGACTCAGAACAAGGGCTTCAATACCAAGCACGCGTGGGCGGCTTGGGCTGGCTGCATGCATTTTGCTGTGGCTTCGGTGAGTGGCCCAGCGCCATTTGCATATGTGCCCAGTGGGAACTAAGGAATGTGTGTCTTGTGGAGTGAACAGTGTGACTTCATGACTTAAAATTGGATATTTTTTCCATTTTCCATTTTCCATGCAGGGTTTTGGAAATTATATGAAGAAGTTCTGGACCACTGTTTTACCAGGGCAAGGAAAGGCTCTAATGCACATGTTCTTAAGCTTTGCTGGACCTCTATAATTTCCTCAAGGTGTCTCATCCTGGTCTTGGTTAATGTCTTAAGGCTTCATGCAAGCGTAGCATGAATTGCACATTCAGTGTCACACAATTGTGCGGTTTAGTGTCGCGCTTGAAGGGACAATGGAATGCAGGCTCACATGCCAAAGTGGTTTGCTGCTATACTAACTTCTTCGCATGTGTCACAAACCCCAGGAATTGAACACTTTTAATGTTAGGCAAGATTTCCGTTCTGCTCATGCACAATGTTTAGTATTGCTGCTCTACTAACCTGGCCAATTGTTGCCTACAGGCGCAAACGAATAGTCATTCTCCTTGTCATGATCCACCACTTCAACATCTTCCAATTGTTGATTCAATTTCCTAAATTGCCCATAACCGACTTCATCACCAGCTTTGGGAGAAAGATTGCACACATCAAGCAGTTTATCTCTGGCAGCAGCAAACTCGTTACAAATCATTTCAGTTTCACTGTAGTGAAACATTTCCTTTGCACTAAACACAGTCACTATACTGAGAATTCTGTAGATATTAAGCCATACGCTTTAAAAGGATGTTAAAGCTCCACCATGTAATAGTATAGCTATCAGCATGCTGTAATTGACCATTGCGAATACTGCGGAACGACAATGTACTGCTTGGCTTGGCAAGAGCAACTTTCAGGTGGCATCCGTCTTTAAAAATTGACTTGTGCATGCAGCTCTAAGTCACAAGCTGAGAGAAAAAGAAACTCCACCTGTTCCAATCATAGATGCCAACGGATATGATCACTATATTGTGGAAGCCGTTTTGTCTAAAAGAAGATTCCTAGGAAATTTACAGTATCTTGTGAATTGGGTTGGGTATGATGAATCCATCTGGGAGCCTGAACAGCTTCTATTTGACGAATCAGGAAGAGAGATTATTCCGCTACAACATTTCCTGGCCAACAAGCACGGAAGATGGGAATGATGTAACGGTGTGTGACAAATTGTGGAATTTGTGTTGTTTGATCTTTGCAGTGTATTTCTTCAATGATTGCAGCTGATAAGGAGCTTACACTGTTTCTTTCAGGTGAGATGTTGGTCTGCAATAACACCTTGATACTACTACTACTGCTATTTAGTTCGGTGCTTCGATGCATTTGACTTGGTACCAGAGATTATATCTCTAGGGACAAATTACCATATTATACTACTCACTGTCTCTAGCAAGAGAACATCATCAAAATAACTGGCCTCATATCTTCAGTCTTCCTACGTAATGTGTGTCTCGTAGAGTGAACAGTTAACTTCATGACTTGAAAATGTTATTTTTTGTTTCCATGCAAGGTTTTGGAAATCATATAAAGAAGTTCTGGATCGCTGTTTTCCCGGGGCAAGGAAGGCTTGGACACATGTGATCTTAAGCTTCCCTGCACCTCTATAATTTCCTCCAGTGAGCACATCATGGTCCTGGCTAATGACTTAAGGCTTCACGCAACCACAGCGTGATTGCAAGTTCAGTGTCATGCAATGGTGCAGTTTAGTGTTGCGCTTGAAGGGACAATCAAATGCAGCAACACGCACCAAAGAGAGTGCTGGCTCTACTAACTTCTTTGTATGTGTCACAAACCCCAGGAATTGAACACTTCTAATATTAGGGAAGATTTCCGTTCTGCTCATGTACAATGTTTAGTATTGCTATTCTACTAACCTGACCAATTGTCGCCTACAGGTGCGGACGAATAGTCATTCTCCTTGTCATGATCCACCACTTCAACATCCTCCAATTGTTGACTCACTTTCTGAAATGGCACATCACCCAATTCATTATCACCTACAAGAGAAAGATTGCACACATCAAGCAGCTCATCCTTGGGAGGAGCAACATTGTCAAAAAATCGTTTCCGTTTCACTGTAGTGAAACATTTTCTTTGCACGATGAATTAAACCACAGTCACTACACAGAGAATTCTGTAGACATTAAGCCATACACTTTGCAAAGAAGTTCCAGCTCCACCATGTAACATTGTAGCTATCAGCACGCTGTAATTGACCATTGCAAATACTGTAAAATGACAATGCACCGGGTGGCTCGGCAAGAGCAACTCTCAGGTGGCATCCGTCTTTAAAAATTGACTTGTGCATGCAGCTCCGAGTCACAAGCTGAGAAAAAGAGAAACTCCGCTCATCTTCATCATAGATGCCAACAGATATGATCACTATATTGTGGAAGCCGTTCTGTCTAAAATAAAATTCCTAGGAAATTTACAGTATCTTGTGAATTGGGTTGGGTATGATGAATCCATCTGGGAGCCTGAACAGCTTCTATTTGACGAATCAGGAAGAGAGATCATTCCACCACAACATTTCCTGGCCAACAAGCACGGAAGATGGGAATGATGTAACAGTGTGTGACAAATTGTGGAGATTGTGTTGTTTGGTCTTTGCAGTTTATTGCTTATTGCAGCTGATAAGGAACTTGACTTGGGTGAGAAGTTGGCCTACCAAAACACCTTGGTACTATTACTATTTTGTCTACTGCTTCGATGTGTTTTCATTTCTGGCTTAACCAGAGTTCTGGTGTTTCTAAAAGTCCAGAAGCGGATACAAAGCATGCCATTCTGGTGTTTGTGCAAAGAAAAGTGCTCAAAACAAGAAAAACTATTAATTTTCTCAGGTTCCCTTAGGGCTGGTTTGTCACGTGTGTCCATTAGGTTTGACTCTAAGTTGGCCACTCCATGTGTCCATATTTTGTGGCAGGGTAATGTCTTGTCCACCATGAACCCAACTCCTTACTGGTGAGATCCTAAACATGGATAAAGGCATGTTTGACATAAGAATTCCATGACATGGTACCAAAGATTATGTCTATAGGGACAACTTAACATATTATGTTACTCACTGTCTCTAGTAAGAGAACATGACCGTAGTAACAGGCCTCAAAACATCAACCTAACAGATAATGTGTGAGTCTCGTTGAGGTAATAGTGTAACTTCATGGCTTGAAACTGTTGAAACTGTTATTTTTGTTTCCGGGCTGGAAATCTCCCAAACCCATTGAATTGAGCACTTTTCATGGTAGCATGTAAGGCAAGTTTCCTTTTTGCTCATGTACATCACTTAGTAGTGCTGCTGCACTAACCTGGTAAATCCACATCTGCTTGCACAGACGAATAGTCATTCTCATTGTCAATATCCAATACTTCAATACCCTCCCAATGTCGACTCAGTTTCTGAAATGGCACAGCACCAAATTCCTCCATGTCTATGAGAGAAAGAGTGCACACATCAACCAGTTCATCTTCAGTAGCAGCAAAACCAGTTAAAAATAATTTCAGTTTCGCTGCAGTGAAGCATATCTTTCCGCAAACCACAGTCACGACACAGAGAATTCTGTAGATTTTAAGACATAAGCTTTGCGATGAAGGCCTAGGTGAAGCTCCACCATCTAACGTTGTGGCTATCACCATGCTGTACTTAGTAATTGATCATTGGTAATACTGTGGAACGAGCACGCACTGCTTGGCTCAGCAATAGCAACTTTCAGGCAGCATCTGTCGTTAACAATTGACTAGTGTATGCAGCTGTCTTGGGCCTTGGGACCTTGCTCTATCACCATTGGCAGTGATCTCAGGGACGCACACATGATCCCCTACAACGAACTCTGTGCGGGTTCTTTTGCAAAACTTGGAAGATACATTTCTACTTGAGAACGACCATTCACGCTGGGAGAGTCTTATCCAACAATTTCTCCTCTTTACTCCAGCTGGGAGCGCACAGAGGACTCAAACCGGCACCGACCAAGCACCTAGCTGAACGAAAATAACGCTCTTAACCGCTCAATTAATCCACCAGTTCAAACAAAAACTGGCTTCATGGCAAACTGTTGTGACTTTCGCTCCACATGATCTGATATTCACTGAGCAAGACGCTATGATGTGACTACAACACTGTAGGATACGATCCCAACCAACTGAGCTAGGCCCAGGATATACATAATGTAAATCTTATAATGCAAACTTAAATAATTGTAAATAGTAGATTGAAACATCAATGTAAGGTAAACACAAATGTGTTGCCCTTGTAGACTTAGCTGAATTAGAGAGAAATTTAGAGAGGGAGGAGAAGGAAGTCTAGAGAAAGAAATAGAGGGAGAGCTCAAAATGTAGTGAAATCAGGCAGACTGATCACTTGAAAAGACAAGGGATACAGAGAGGTGAGAGACAAAGAAGGAAAAGGAGTGACACATAGAGGGAAAGCAGAGCAGGAGAGAAAGACAGAGTCAAAGAGAAGGGGGGATAGTGAGAAAAAGAGGGAAGGAGCGGATAAAGAGGAAAAGATAGGCTCAGCGCAGTGAGAAAAGGAGATAGAGCTATCATTGATGAAGGGAGAGAGACAGAGGGAAAGAGAACCAGAGAGAGACTAAGAGAGGAACATAGGAAAGAAACTGAGACACAAAGAAGGAGGAAGGAAGACGGAAATGGAGAGGAAAAAGAGCACACAGATAGGGTAGAGACAGATAGAAGAGAAAATGTGGTAGCCAGATACATGCGTACCATCTCTGCAACTCTCATTGTTCCATCCTCCCCTTAGATCCTCCAGGCTTAGCTGACCGGTTAACAATACAGGGCTAGTCTCCATTCGTACGCAGCCAGCTTCAGCCGCACGTGTCTCCACATACTTTCGACGTTTGCAGAACCCAGCGGCAAGAACAAGGATTACAAGCAGTAATATAATACCACCTATGAAAATAACCATAAGGATGAACGGTGAAGACTGACTCGATTCTGCAGGGCAAAAAATGGGAGGTGACCTCATTTTAGAATCTCAAGCAAAGAATTAACAAATATCTCTACATGATAGCTCTTTTACCATTCATCATTACTACTGAAATTATATCCTATATAAATTGTTAGTTGGTTCCGGCCGTGCCAGTTTTGATTGGTTCGTTGTAACAAAGGTGACGTCACAGGCTCCATGTGCATGCCAGGCGTGTTGCCGTAGTATGCACGGCCGTATGACCATATCGCGTACAGATTATTTTGCAGGAGAACAATCTGATATGCAGGAAAACCCGCACGGACGGTATTGCACTGCCGCTTACAGAGGAAAATGTTCAATTAGAACTTCACTCTTTTTTAGCCTTCAACCTTTGTAAATCCCTGAGTGAGCCTAAAGCAGAGGAAGCTCGAGCAAGAGAAGGCCTCAATTAGATGTAGAACGTCACCAAGAGCGACTGTGTCGGGCAAATGTGAGCAGGTGCATGGCATGCTACAGCGTGCATGACTTTCAATACCTGCCACTTTACGACAGGCGCTATCACCCTTTTTGGCTGTATTACTCACCGAAAATATGACTGTAGCGCATACAGAGTGTACAATTTGGCAGGAAAACCTGCACGGATGGTATTGCTCGGCCGCTTACAGAGGAAATTATCCAATTCTAACACCGCTCCTTTTTGACTTTCAACCTCTCTAGATCTCAGAGCAAGCCTACCGCCTAAAGCAACCATGAGCGAGAGAGGGTGCTCGAGCAAGAGAAGGAGCTTGAGCAAGAGAACTCGAGCAAGAGAACTCGAGCAAGAGAAAGCTTCAACTAGATGTAGAATGTCGCCAAGAATTAAACGAAAAAAGCGACTGCATTTGCCGAGCATCAGTAGGTGCATGACATGCTACAGCATGCATGACACTCAGTACTCGTGGCTTATTTTTTAATTTGCAGTGAGCACTGTCACTTGTTTTGAGTGAAACTCCAGGCAAGCTATGGAAAGGTGATCTGCAATTTGTTGTGGAGCTGTAGTTATTGACAATAAAGACCCAGATAAGTAGAAGATTAGCCTTAGGCTATGACAATTCCGCAAAGTGGGTAAATGCGTGCAGGGGATTAGATTCTGGACACACACACACACAACACCCACAGCAAGAGAGAGAGAGGGTAAAGGTCCTGCATAATCAGCAGAGTTGTTGACTAAGTCAATCTTTCCCAGTTGAAAGTTGTGATTTGTCTGCAATACTACCCTGTGAACGTTTAAAACTTGACAAGAATTTGAGAAGCTTTGTTCTGACCTGCTTGATCAGATGAGCACTCCAAGAGAGTTCCATTCCAACCAACAGATTTTCCATCCCTTAGTACCACACAGCTGCGTTTCTGATCACCACTGATCACTGTTGACCCCTCGCAGGAAAACTCAACAGTAGTACCTAGGGGAAAGGAACTTGGGTCAGTCCGCCATCCATTTTTGGGTATCTTTGGGTCATCACAATGCTTAGCTGTGCATGAGGGTATGTCTGCTGACCACTGGCCATTTGCTTTGCAGGTCACTGTACTGCTTCCAACCAGGTTGTAGCCATTAGAACACGTAAAAGCAATTGTGCTGTTGAAAGAGTAGTTGTGCCCAACAAGCATGCCGCTGGACAGTTCAGGAGACAGCTGCAGACATTTGTTAATGGTGCAATTTGGCAGTGTTGTGTTCCATTTGCTGTTTCCTCGGCATTGGCCATATTGGGTCCTATTGAGCGTATAGCCACTGTCACAGCCAAATTTCACGTTCACAGCCAAATTTTGCGGATAACTGCAAGCAGCTGCAAAGGCAGACAAAGCACACACAAACTGCTCTTAACCCTATCCAGACCCGGGGGCACATTGTACCCCCCCCCCTACCTATAATTTCCACAGTATCTCCTAAAGCGCTTAGGGCTAGGTGTTGCTGCTTCATGACTTTTTCTTCTACATATTTGCTTCCGGAAAAATGTTCGTGCAACCACTAGAGTGTGTTCTATGTTGCCATAGCAACCATTAAAATTTGACTTGTTTTCTTACAAATTTTCTGCACAATTCTCACAGCACATGAGGTGTTAACGAGGTTTGGGGCAACTCACCAAGCTGCATATGGGTGAAAATAAGTTTTTATCATCCATTTTAGAAACTTTAGCTGATGTTGATCATAGAATGTGTAGAAAAGTTCCACCATCCACAAGCGATAATCATACAGAAAGGGAATATAGGCTGTCTATCTCTACAGTGGTTTATACTGTCTTCTGCACTGTACTACTGCTGCTCACTATGTACAGTTGATGTTTCTTTGAGGTCACGGCTGCCTCTAGAAGACACAGCAGGCCTGTGAGTGCTGAAGAGCTTTTGGAACAAGTTCTTGATAGTGAAGACGATGATTTTGGTGAGCTGTGCACTAAGGAGGTATTTCGTCAGTCAACTTGGTCATCAGATGTAGGTGTTGTGTCGGATGGAGATAATTCTGAAGTGGAGGGGCCCCAGGATGGCAGGTGTGGTGACTCTTGGAGCTCTCCGCCTCCTAAGTGACCCAGGACAGCCAAAAGACTTGTGAATAGTATTGATGCTGCAATCAACAAAGACAACTACAACCCCATGGACCTTCCAGTGAAGGAGAAATGGAGCACTTGGAAAGCTAAGCTTGGACCCAAGAAAAGCAAGACCGCTGAAAGCATATTGTGGACATACAAGCCACCAGAGCAGCGAGGAAGACAGCGGCAGTGTGACATCCTGAAAGAGAACCAAGGTTTGACAACCAGGGAAGCTCATTTTTGAGCTCCAAAGTCCAGGGGAGCACATTGTGCCCTCTGTGAAAAATCAACTTCCCCTCCCTGTAGACTCACAAACCTAGGTTTTTCTGAGAGAGGAGGCAAAGCTGATCACGTAGCAATGATTGTTGACATGGTTGCCAACGTTCAAGAGTTTAAGGTGGCTAAAGACACTTTGTATCTAAAAAAGTGGTGCACTGTTGAAGTAGATTTCAAGACAAACAGCAGTCTTCCATACCCTCAGCTGTAGCTGTTCATAGGACTGACAAGAAACAGCTGGATTAATCCTCTCAAAAATGCACAATCTCTTCCAGACGCATCTCACACCGGGCCCATTTCTTGAGCCTTCACCCCTTTTATTTTTCACACCCTTTTGCTAAACATTGAAGACAGATTGCCTTGAGTAACATGTTTTGGCAATTTCATGAAGAAGCATTAACAAAACAGCTAAAAGGAAAGCTGAGAAAAATTGGTGATGCTGCAAGTTACAGGAGTGGCAAAAGTTGAAGCTGTTCTCCACAAATCACAATCTCCGGAGATGATGTGCCAGCTTGAACAGGCCAATGCCTCGCACCTGCATCTCTAAGTGTGTGCTCCATGATATAGATTAGCCTTCCACACATGGCTATGGCCAGCACCGAATTGCATCAACTTAATCCACAGTTTATTTCAAAATTATAGATGTCTGCTGCCTCTGAGTACATAAAAGACAACTAATGTAACCAAGGCAACCATAATTTTGAAAAATTCTGTGATGTTTATAAACACAGTTAAGCACAAATAATCTCTTGTTGAAATTTCTATTGTGTGACTTGAACAGGCCTTGATTGACAGTTACGGTCCTTTTCCTAAAAGAAAGTAGAGAATTTGACTTTGATATTGAGTTTTTCTTAGCCCTGCCAATGTCTGAAGACTAACTGTTTGTAGTGGAGGTGTTTGCTACCACACTTTGGGGATAACATTTCTTCTCTGTCTATTTTTCCTTGTTACCATCAGAATGGTTTCGTTCTGTCACCTTCTGGCTTGCCCTCTTTCCTCCCTGTATAATTCCCTTGTCTAACTACGCATTCCCTGTCTGCCCTCCTACTCACTCACCTACTAATCCAGTCATACCCTAACCATGGCACTCTCAGCTTTGTACTAATTATAAAAGCCATAGAGACACTTCCAACATATTGTATGGCTTCTTGTTCCTGTTTTTTCTTGACCGCTTGACCACCTTTTTCAGAGTTTTATGTAATCACAGAAACTTACACAGACAAGCCCAGACTCAAACCTTACCACTGTGGCTACAGACCACCTCTCCGTTGACGTAAAAGTCAGTATTGCATCCACCGCAATTGTTCGCAACACACATTGCGTTTGGATGACTAGAACAGACAGCTGTTAAACAAGGGTTGACATAACACTGAACCCTTTTCACTCCCTCCGCACACTTGGCTTCGATGGCTGCATGATCACAGGAGAGAATAAAACCTAAGCAATTATCCAAGGCATCAATCAGACAGCTTTGATGGAAATTGTTTGAAATTACAAGACTAATCTATAAAATATGTGGAATAAAAATTCATCCTGTGAAAAGGCAACGACACAGAATTTGGATAGGGCAGGAGACTGCTTTACTAGGGACAACCGTCAGCGGACAAAGGCATGCAGAAACGCAAGGGCCTCTTGAAGAGAAATGAACTAATCCATGAAGGCAAGAACAGCCCGCTAAACATTTGACAATGCAGATCAGAGAAGGAATAGCGCATGTGGGGTCGTACGTGCCGCGAAACTTGAAGTGTTCATCAGTTGGATAAAGAGACTGAATAACACTAGCACAGTGGACAAGAGGAGAAAGGTCTGGACTGAAGAAAAAACTCACAAAGATGGCAGAGAGGCTAACAATGGGAGCCATTATAGGCTGGGAAATGGCTCTTAGAGGAAACACTAGAAGCTGTTGTAGATGCAGGGCTTAATTTGAAGAGCTAATGCATTCTGGCTATCTGCCTAGGACACACGGCAATTCACAGTCCACCATAATGTCTTATCAAAATTGTAGTCAATAGCAAATATTAGTCGCCCATAGCAAGTCATGATCAGCAGATCTAAATTGCTGCATATTATCCTGTGTGTATGTTTAGTAATTTTCTTATTCAGGACTTTTGCAATCAGTTGGTTGGTACCCCAGAGGTGTACCAGCGTTGCAAAAAGTGCGCAGATAAACCATCTTTGCTCAACCCCTCCCCCTCCCCCCAAAAAAAGAACTAGGCTTGTTTCACTGACCACAGAGCCAGCATCTACTACAGGCTTGCTACATGTAGATCTATGCGACAACAGGAGCAACTAGTGGGTCCGTCGATGTACATGTACATGTAGCCTACAAGTGCTTGTAGTAGTATGGCAGACCGTGCATGCAGGCACAGGTTTCTCCCATGCAGTTGACTTTGCCAGCTGGGATTGTATCGAATGTTCTACAAGGGAGAACAGTTCAACTTTCAAAATCTTTTCGCCTGGAACATGGCAGGAAAAACGCTTCGAAAACTTGCTTTTAAATTTCATAGGACCGTTTGGATGTCTTCTGATGTGAAAGTCACAGAAATCACTCTTGTCTTCCTTTGCAAGGAAGGCATTCCCAGACAATGAGGAGGACGTTGAGGATGCCCCAATACAAGAGCGCTCCTGTGGACGGAATTTGACTGACAGCGAGTTTCACACTGACATGGGTCATGAAGGTCAGACAGGGATCTAGGGCCGTGAACACTCTACCTCAAGTGCTAGTGGTTTTGACAGCAGCACACTTGTTAGTGCAGGTATTGCAGATGCCATGGGATCACATTGGATTGATAGTTGTCCTCGTTCTCCGGAAACTTACTGCTTTTCTGCAAGAAACGGTGGGAAGTGTTTTTCAGCTTGGTTGGCCAAATTTAACTGACTTCATTCCTCCTCAAAGAGAATGGATGCTGTACTCTTCCGAAAAAGCAACTCATCATGCGGGCAGCTCCTCTCTGCGTCGCTGACCAATTTTTATAGGGTGCTTCAGGCCTAGTTCGTCATTCAAAGGAGAAATCTCATCTTCTGGCGGTCAACGACATGTCCCATTTTTTGTCCCTAGGGAATGGCCAAGCTTCATTAGTGCACACGCAGGGTCCGTTTGCGCATATCCGCTTTTCTACAAAAACGGATACTTTTTACTCCGGATTGGCCTGGCATTTACACGAATACGCACAAACATGGAGCCCTATCCAGATACTTTCAAAAACGGAGACCTAACCGGAGACTTGCAAAACGGATACTTCCGAAAACGAATACTTCCACGTGTAAACACTCCAATACGGAGACTTCAGCGGTTGTTACCACGCATAAAAATGGCGACTGTTCTATTTCCACTCGATCCCCAGAACTCTGCTATTACTTGCTACTCAGTTATTGCTTATCCATCACTCTCCAGGCTCTTCTTCTTCTGAACTAGCAGGTCAGTTTGAAGGATGCCTGTAGGCTTGTGTAGCACCTGTCCTCTTTGCCTATTCTTGCCGTGAGCCGTATAATGGATAGCCGGGAGATGCCATGTTCTTCTTCTCCTGCTGCTAATTGTCAGAAATGCGTACTCCTCCTTTTCAACTTTCCTTCTGGTATGATCACTTCGCTGCATGCAAACTGTCTCGCCCTTAGGCTTGAGGAAGAGATATATACCAGGCGCCGCGCACGGCTTCTTGAAATGTACCTGCTGGAATCCAATCAGGCCAAACAAAATCCTAGCTGAGCCACAGCGTACTAGCAAGTCTTTCTCTTTCTCTTTCTTTGTTTCATTGATATTTTCCGCCACATCTTTGCCACGGCAATGTAAAGGACTTATACCCAATCTCATTCGGGCGCGCTTCGCATGCTCCAGATCTAATCGAAGATCGTGTATTCGCAGTAGTCGTGTAAACACCGCAAAACAATCCCAGCTGTTAGCGTGTGGACACCCGAAAACGGAGACTTTGCAAAACGCATACTTCCGAAAATGGATATGTGTAAATGAGGCCGCAGTTGCTCTACGTCGATTGTTCATGGCTTTAGTTGTCATTACTAAGACCTATTTATGAAGTCCCCCCAAAAAGAGATTTCACTCTCTCTCTCTCTCTGTCTCTGTCTCTGTCTCTCTCTCTCTCTCTCTCTCTCTCTCACACACACACACACTCTCTCTCTTTCCCTCTCTCTAACTCTCTCTCTCACTCTCTCTCTCACTCTCTCACTCTCACACTCTCTCACTCTCCCACTCTCACACTCTCTCACTCTCTTACTCACTCACTCACTCACTCACTCACTCACTCACTCACTCACTCCCTCGCTCACTCACTCACTCACTCACTCACTCACTCACTCTCACACTCTCTCACTCTCACACTCTCACACTCTCTCACTCTCTCACTCTCACACTCTCACACTCTCTCACTCTCTCACTCACTCACTCACTCACTCACTCACTCACTCATTCACTCACTCTCTCACTCACTCACTCTCTCTCTCACTCACTCACTCACTCACTCTCTCACTCGCTCACTCTCTCACTCACTCACTCTCTCACTCACTCACTCCCTCACTCACTCACTCTTTCACTCTCTCACTCTCTCACTCACTCACTCACTCACTCTCTCACTCACTCTCTCACTCACTCACTCACTCACTCTCTCACTCACTC
>JAOWAW010146383.1:0-10414 GCA_028565695.1 Nicola tetela | reverse complement strand
TGGGAAATCGAAGGTAATGCCAACGATAAAAACTGAAATGTACCAGCATAATTTGACATTTTTCGAGCCGAAGTCCACGAAAAAAGCATAAAATTGAGCATAAAGTGGGGAATTTACGGGAAATGCTGAAAGCTTAAAACGGAAAAAAATCGAGCATAATTTGCCTATGTCCAATCGGGTACGGTGCTCCTTCCTATATTATGGATTAATTTTATATTTTGTACATGGTTTTCTACTAGTATTTATTCACCCAATACACGTAGAAGCATGAATATGAATGTTGATTACATACGCATATACATGTACATTGAAGTGACAGTTCTAGTAGTAGATAGGATGCCCATCTGTGTCCTCACCGTGATGAACAAATCAATGCTTGCAGTTTTTTTTATTGCTTTCTCCCCAGGTTTTCTATCTTCTACTGACACGAGGCCAACCTGGCATCAGTACATGTAATTTTAATTATATTTTCGGTAGGGGAAATACTTGAGCATATAAGAAAATTATGGGACAAATGTTCATTGATTGAAGAACAAGTGCACAGTGAATCTGCTTGCAAGAATACCACAGCACACAAGTAAAAACTGATGGATATTTGTGCTAGCTGACACTGTGATCAGATACATGGGTAGCAAAAGATATACATGGCAAAGGACTGTGCATGCTATGCAAGCCACAAGCGCACAAAAGTTCAGTGCAACAATGCCCATACACATGCAAGCTTCTGAACAAAGACAAAATAATAACATCCATCCATCTACACCAGCCCTTGACCCACTACTCAAGAATACTGTTTAAGGGTTATTTATCATAATCGATTATTGTACAGACATAGAGAGAGAGAGAGGCACATAAAATTCCTTCCTATACATGGCTCCACTCAAGATAAACGAATACGATAAACAGATGCAAGAAGGCAATATTAAGACATAGTACAACACAACAAAGAAATGCTCCTTCATAACTGAAGAAAGACAATAGACAAACGGTTGCCCTCTACTGGAGCAGAACAGAAACAAAGACGTCGTGCAACAGATTCATCAAACAAAAGAGTGACAGACGGTGTGAGAAAGAGCTTGAGCATGAAGAGAAGAAAAGATAGCAGTTTAGCAACAGAGCATATCGACAAGTTAAGCTGGTCCAAATTACAGAAAGTAATCTGGCTGAGCCTTCTTTGTTGGACGGCCTCGCACATCCTGCAACAAAAAAAACAAAAACAGTGCAGAACCTAATTTAGGAATCAAGAGAACTGCTGAATCGATGATTGTGTGGGGTGATTTGGACCTAAAATTTTAGAATCCTCCCCTTCTTAGGTAAAGCACAGAAAGTGAATCAACGAATGTCCAGAAAGCTGACATGCATCTCTTAAACACGAGAAGCATGACGCCATGTGGCACACACTGCAGCTGTGCATGCAATGGAAATATGTCTTCAACACTTATTTGGGCATGCAACTGTGGCGTGCTGGGCCACTCAAGCTGGCTTGGCAGACCCAGCATTTCTGAATCCTCCAGAACAGCTCCAACTCTACCCCTCCCATAATTCTAGCACTCTCATTTTTTGTCCGATCTCCTTCCAGGCTTTTCAAACTCTTCCATATAAAATGGGCCACAAAAGGGGGCTATATATTTTGATATTTCCTTCTGTGGAAATAGTGGCAGCCATCAAGGGTGGAAAATCTCAGTCAAAAACCGACTTGTTTGAGATGGAATTATAAAAATCTGCAAAACAGATTGTGCATTTGGGTGCTCTCATTGGACACAGAAAAAAAATGAGATGCTCAGCTCAAAACATAAATTCAGGAGAAATTACAGGAATCTGACCCTTTTGGGCTTCAAATGTGTCAAGCACATGCTAACAGCAAGATAACCAAATAACATCCAACGTCAAATGTCTGGCCAGATAGTCATCCGGGGAGGATAAACCTACATTTAAGTGTTGTCTTCCTTGAAATCCATGGATCAACCCATGCGGGCATCAGAGCATATCGCACACCAACTGCGGCCATGACTGCAGGGGCCACGGATGGACAATTTTTTTTATGGTGCACACATGCATGTTGGGCAGCTGCGATGCACAATCTGCCAGGTACCTTTAGTGACGTAGGCACATCTGTCTGAACTGCCCGTATTAGCAGACCAGTAGTCCATCTTATATGGCACAGTGCAAATGTCAAAAAGTCAGGGACTGCCAAGAGTCATTGTCTTTTCAAGTTGGATGTAGAAGGTTCTTGAAAGACTGCTTATTCTTTGATGGTCTCTATTGTGGAAATAAGTATAGATTCATAGCTGAGACTGAGGTTGTGACTGGCAAATCACAACCTGAGCTGCACAGCGGCAAGGGCTGCAATGCAGCTGGTCGCAATTGAGTGTCGAGGCTATGAATCTATTTCTCACAATCTTGTTACAACCTTGAAGTGCGTGGGTAAGGGGTTGTGATTATCAGATGGTACGTGGGTAAGGAGTTGTGATTGCCAGATGGTGCGTGGGTAAGGGGCTGTGATTAGCAGATGGTGTGTGGGTAAGGGTTGTGATTGGAAATTCATAACCTCTTAAGAGATAGGCAGTTTGTATGGGTGACATCACATGAGTTGTGAGAAAAAAAGATTGCGCTCGCAGAAGGCAGCTGCTCATCTCGCTAGTGCTTCCATTGCGAAGTGGTGCAAAAAACGCATAATTTTCCTACAAAAAAATAGCTTTATTAAGGGATGGGCATAGTGATGTCCACTATTTTCTCCATAAACTGTTTCAGATAATGTTTCTAATAACTTTCTACACACTACTTGGGTGAAAAAGCTGTGAGATTGTACCCTAAGGATGTACTGTGGTCAACTTCACACAGTTGGCAGGATTGTACACGGGCAGAAAATGAGTCGTAACTTTGGCAAATTTGGGACAAATTTATTCAAATAAACTTTAAAATATAGTTCTTTCTACACAGCATCCACCCACCACTTCATGTCAACAGTCACACTGCTCCAAGCTCAGAGAACATCCCTCATATGGGTGTATTCGCATGGCTTTAGTTGTATTTTTTTTTGGCCTCCATGCTCCCTAAACAGTATCAGTGACCCCTCATTTTATTATTGCATTTTCTTCTCCATGAGCTGAAAGATGGGTTTGGGAACTTTTTCCCACAAATTGCAATTTTTCCATTTGGCACAACCCACCTTAAGATAAAGAATGCTTTGTCCAATACGTTTATAAGGAATTTACTGTACATTGTTTATGGTAATGTCAGATGAAACAATGAAGAAGTACACCAGAAACATCTCACACTGGCATATCAAGAGCTATAAACAGTAAAGCAATGTGAAGTTCAAGCACACACACACACACACACAAACAAACAAACAAAATCATATTACATTAATCTAGTACATTGATCAGTATGAACACCAATGAAAAAGTAAAAGCATTTTTAGCACACGTGTACAAGCATCAAGCCACGTTCTTGCCACTCATTAGTTTCCTGTTATGCATTCCCTTCGTGTCATCTCATGAACACGTTTTTTTTTGTCATGCTAACTCAACGAAATCCATGGTATATTCAAGTTGTCTTTCATGCTTTCGTTGCAATTGTGCGGTTCACTCCTTTAATTCAGACGACATTTTTTCATTTCTACTGTGGACTGAGGAGAGTCCCTCAAAAAAAAGCTATCAGCTACTGGACAATCCTTATAAATCTTCATAAATAAAACAATACATTTTCTAGACCATCTACTTAATGTGGCAATGATCATCAAAAAGCTGTTGCCAGTTAGATTTACCTATAATACATGATTGTGCTGCCTCTGAAGTTCAGCAGCCAGCCTTCCGCAGCAACAAACAGTGGTGGATGCACATGTAGATATACTACAAAGTAACAGCTATCCAATCACGACTATCAATTTCCAACTTGATATTAGACAATGCTCAGATTGGCCACACAAAACGAAATCTAGATCTTCTCGTCTGGCTCAGAAAGTGCTTGATTGTTCAGTCGTGAAAATGTCCCACAGCGTTAGGAAGTTGTTGACATGTGCATGTCCTAAACCTGGCCAGCAACCACGACTCACCATGCATCAGTGTATTACCAGCAATTCTGGTTCCTTCTCTTTGCCTCAATGCTTGTCCGCATAGCTGGCTGACTCAGGCTGAGTCAGACCTCTCACAGTGCAGCCAATGCACGCTTCCTCCCTCTATTTTATATATACATGTACATGGCACGGTGTGATCTCACACTTAGACACGACCTCGCACCTCACACCCGTGTCCAACAACCCCTTTTCAAATACAGTATACAGTCAAACCCTGCATAACGACCACTCTGCTCAGGCGGCCACCCTGGAAAACAGACCACTTTTATCAGTCCCAAATTTTCTCCATAAGTACCCATACATTTTTGTTTCAGAATTATGACCACCTTGGAGTTTAGAATTATGACCACTTCTTTCGCTCCCAATCAGTAATTTCACCTCAGAAATGCGACTGTGAACCACCTTTTCAAAGCAAAATTTACCGCAGGCTGTCACCCAAAATGGAAACACGATGATCTCGAGGACCCATCTACACCTGTGCATGTCAGTCAGATGCCACTTCACAAACTGCTCATGCACATCTCACGCACAGAGTTTTTGCACTGATATATGAGTACGGTGGTATGATTGCACAATGTGATCATATCTGTACACAAAACCGCTGCCAGCAGAACTTCAGCTACACTGTGAGATCTGCAGTGCAATTGCATCTGCACTGAATAAAAGCAGCTGCTGCATACAGTGCTCCTTTGGCATGTGGCGGAAAATGGCTTCCCAGAAGAAAAACAAGCTTACTCTCGCGCAGAAAGTTCAGCTTATCAGAGCTTCTGCAGGTCGCAGTCAACGACAACTTGCTGAGCAATTCAAAGTCGGAAAAACTCAAGTTCAAGCAATTCTGAAGCAGAAGTTGGAGATCCTCAAATCCTTCAAAGAGAATGTCAGTCCAAGTCACAAGAGGGTCTGCTATCAGGAAGACCACGATGATTTGGATGAGCTTGTATGGCAGTGGTTTCAGCGAGTTCGCTCGCTCAACACTCCTGTCAGTGGTCCTATGATCCAGGAGCAGGCAAAGAAATTCTCTGAGCAGCTGAAGAACGACTTTAAGGCATTGAACAGCTGGTTGGCACAATTTAAAGCTTGACACAACATCACTGCCACCACGCTCTTGGGAAAGTGAGCCAGCATTGATCAGGAAACAGTTGCTTCATGGAAAGAGTGTCTCCCAGAGATTGTTGCCAGATACCATCCACACGATATCTTTAACATGGATGAGACTGGTTTAATTTTCAGGGCACTACCAGACAAGACACTTGCTGTGAAGGGGATTGACCACGCTGGTGGGAAGAAGTCCAAAGACAGGCTAACAGTAGCAGTGTGTGTCAACGGAATTGGTGAGTTTGAAACCCCGCTATTAATCAGTCATGCTATGAAGCCACGATGCTTCAAGCATCTTGATCCTTTCCATTTGCCTGTAAAATGGATGACAAGAAAGCCTGCATGACCAGCAAAATTTTTACAGACTGGGTCAATGCATTTGACAGGAAAATGTGCGCAGGCGGGAGGAAGGTCCTGCTGCTTTTGGATAATGCGCCATCACACTCTCAAGACTTGGAACTCTCTAATGTCACTGTCAAGTTCCTCCCTGCCAACACAACATTGGTGTTGCAGCCATTGGACTTGGGCATTATCAAAAACACCAAGGTCCATGACCAGTCCAGGCTGCTGTGATCAGTGCTAAGCAAGCTGGAGTCATCTGGAGATACCAATGACATAGCGAAAAAGGTAAACTGCCCTGATGCTTGCCACTGGATAAAGGAGTCCATTGCCAGTGTCACTGCAGCAACTGTTCAGCATTGTTTCCAAAAGGCAGGCATTGCTGCAAAAGCATTTGAGCTGGAGCACGAAGATGAACCAGAAGAAGAGAATCAACTGGCTGACATGCTCGAAATGTCGGGGAGAAGGATGGACTTTCAAATGATGACATTGGATAGCTACAGTGAAATCAACAAAGATCTCCCTGCAGGAGAGGAGCTTGTGGACAGCCGGGAGTAAGCTCTTGTTGATGACTTTCTCGCTGCAAAAGATGGACCACAGTGAGACAGTGGGTCAGACAATGGGTCAGACAATGACGATGACAGTGCCGAGGAAGGGCCAGTCATCAGGAGCTTTTCAGAGGCACTGAAGTGTCTGAACAACCTTAAAGCTTTTGCCTCTAGCAAGGGCCTTGACATTGCCTTTGCTCATCTTGCATCAGCTGAAGGGAGCATTCAGCAGGCACAAGTTACCAGCTGGAGTGCAGCAAAGCCAGCAACCTTAGAACACCTTTTCAAACCCTCACAAAGTTCATTTGATTCCTTTCTTGACTGACAATCCATACTGTACTTTACTTGAGCATTGTGTCATGTATGTCGGGGACGACCATGGTTGTGTCACAGGCCAGTTTTAGACCTAACGCTACCTCGGAATTAAGACCACTTTTAGCCAGTCCTGAAGGCAGTCATAATTCCGGGGTTCAACTGTAATTTGAACATCCTGCTTATTTCGAACTTTTTCCATGTACGGATTTCCCACTGATCATCACCCAGTCAAATTTTTGACGCTAATCCAAACTTTTCAAAGCAGGTAATCCCGCTAATTCAAACTTGCCCTTTTTACGGCCCATATTGTATGTACAGCACTCTGATCATGTGCAGCACCATTTTGCAATACTTGAGGTGAACGCACACACGTACACCAAGGGCTACATGACGGCAGTGACACTGTCACACAGATAATTCTCTTGCCAGTTCACTTTGATGCATCTATGCATTACAATAATTATATAATGTTATTTATTCCCTGCTTCATTAGAAACATTGTGAGGTGCATATCAACACATAAACAGGGCCCAGGTTTGGCCAAGATCGGATAATTGGACCATCCAGATAATTAGAACTTTTGGCTTGGCACTTTTGGGATTCGAGTTAAATGGATTCCACATGTATCAATATCAGCACAGTAATCATTGGCACGTACACAGACTAACAATAATCAGCTTTTTTAGCGTTTCAAAATGACAAAGCAAAAAGATTGCAGCACCACCAAATAAGACAAGGAACTGACCTGAGGAGCTGCTTCAAAGATGATAAAATCTGATTGCATACTTTCATCCAACTGCAGTATTGCCGCAACATTACCACATCTGATTGACGAGTGAAATAGAGAGAGAGAAAGAGAGAAAGAGAGAGAGAGAGAGAGAGAGAGAGAGAGAAAAAGAGAGGAGATAATTGGGAGGTTACACAGACAGGTAAAGGTCAAAGAAGCATGAGCAGAGTCCATCTGTGGACCGGTCAACATCCACCAGCAGACTGGTCTGGGTGCAAGCACCAGTTTCCTGGCTCTCTACATGCATGTGTCTGAGCCTGAAGAGGAGCTCTAGGTGAAAACCAAAAGACTGTTGGCAATGAAATAGCTCAGAACAAAGGGAAAGCATCGCTATTAAAAGCTCCTTTTTTTCATTTGGATGTGACCACAGTTGTGTATCTGGTGCTTTTCCTTTCAACTACAAAGCTGCCATTCTCCAGTGGAAACCACATTGAAGAATGCCAAAGGTCAAAAGACCGGTGTCAATGCGTAACTTCACATGAGGCTGCACCTCAAATGAAGTTATGTACCTGTACTGGTGTGCATAACTGTAGTCTACATGTACGCATCTTGTGCTAGTATGTGTAACCTCTCTAATGACCTTGCTGAACCTATAAGCAAATTATTAACACCGCATAGCGGTAAGAAAGACAATTGCATGCACAAAGTGACACATCAAAGAAATGCCTTTTATGCATCCAGTTGGTGAGCGTAATTTTCTCCTCAAGTGCCTACATGATAAAGCACTAAAAAGGGTCAACACAGGCAGGCTTAGTCACAAACAGAAACATTCCGGTTCCTTTTACTGTAATTCTGTGTGGAAGGACAACAGTGATCAACTGATAAGTGGGCTGTTCTGCTTCAAACCACACCACTGACCAGATAATCATGACAACTTCACTTTCTTTTTTTCTTTGCAACTTCCTTTGAGTAAGATACGTCATAATGTAAATAGAAGTGCACCAAAAACTTGCTGTGAACGTCAAATACCATCAGCAACAAACATGCGAAGAGAGAGAGAGAGAGAGAGAGAGAGAGAGAGAGAGAGAGAGAGAGAGAGAGAGAGAGAGAGAGAGACAGATGTACAGAGAAAGAAAATTACCTATAGCAGTAATTTGGTGCAGACCAGACTGTTAGGACTGTGTCGTTGAAATGCCACTTATAGCCTTCCATGACTAATTGATGAGCACGGCAAATCATGTCGACATTGTTCGATTCGGTAAACTAAAAAAAAAAAAAACAGAAAGTTTTACTGACCAAATATGTGATGACAGTCAACATATAACATCACCCACAAGATCAGCAAGAAGTACTCATAACTTTGACACAAGGAACAACAGACAGAAACTTTTCAGCAGAGGACATGGTTGCTCTACCAACAAGCCAGGAAGCTGATACAAAAATGCATAACAAAAGACTTACTGCTGCCACCACTTCACTGCCAAACAGAAAGCCTGCACCCCGAGGACTCTTATCCCACGCCTTAATCTTATCTAAGAGAAGAAATGCGCAAATCAACAAATCAATACAGTCAATACAATGTCAATCTTCACAATTTTTGTAACCCAGCAATTTTTTAAATTTCAGATTTTCGACTATTAGTTATTTTTCTTGCAATGGAATGATGTCCCATTCCATCCCTGTACTACTACATACTCTACATAAAGTTCTGAAAATTTCACCAGAAAGAACTTAAAGAATTGTGAAGCCTGCCATAGTTTCCTTGAACTACACCCACCGTCTGGATCTGACCAAAGCAAATCACACATTGGGCCATCATGTGGCACCTCCTGCTTTCGATTGATCATACGAATCTGAAACAACAAGCAAGACCAACAAATAAACACAGGATGTTACAAGAGTTCAGATGAAGAAGAAGCCTGAGCTCCCGATGAGACTTCGTACGTGGGCATTATCGTTAAATGGTGAATGCATCACATCTCTTTGCCAGCAGAGTTGATCACAACTCATCAGACAGAAACATAGCATTTTGTCAGCTGGCCAACTGACAAAAATGTGAAGTTGTGCACCTTTCCTCAACCAACAGGCTGGGACACACATAGACACCTGCTTAAAATTGACTTTAGCCTGCCTTTACTTGTTACTGAAGCCCGAGTGGGGCCGTTTCTAAGAAAAGAACAGCATTTTGTTCACCATACAAGTTGGCAATGAGAAGTCTTCATAATTACTAATCACTATTTGGAATGCATGCTTCAGTTTTGAATAGAAGAACAAATACAAACATGGTCTTTAGAGTCTGCTTTTAAGTGAAATTGCATCTATTTCCCTGATAAAACACAGCTGTTGGCCTTAAACTTATCCTGGTGGGCTTATCATAACAATTACAGGTTTTGCAAACAGGCTATAAGGGACTAGAACCAGTAGCAGATGACACTGGGCTGGTGCAAGGTTGAACAACTTCTAGTACTGGTTCTTGTCTGTTAACTGTCATCAACTAAACCTCAAGTTAACAAGATAAGCTCACTGGGATAGAGTTTTGTCTACAGCCGTGTTTTGACAAGGAAATACAGTAGATGCAAATACCAGTATGTTTCAAAACAGACTCAAGAGATTTTTAACTTGGGGGACAATCCATTATGCAAACGAAAACTGGTCTCTTCCCAGAAATGGCCCCACTCTGGCTTCGGCTACAAGCAAAAGTAGGCTATAGCCAGCTTTTAGCAAGTGTCAAAGCGTGTCCCAGTCTCTTGGATGAAAGGAAGAGCACACCTCTTTTAGAGAGATATCCTGGCCAGCAGACTACTTATCAAAGTTGCAGTTTGATAGATGCCTTAGTGGAAGCACAAAAACTTACTTGGTCAAGAGTTGTTATGGATGGAGAAAGACCTCCATGGACACAAAATATCTTAAAGAAGAAAGGAATGAAATTTGCAGTTTTAGCAACACAAAAAGGCATGTACAGACATACAGACAAAACAGCAGAGACACACACACACACACACTAAGAGAATGAGTTACAGAAGTGTGTGAGAGTGACCAAAGAACTGACAACTCAACAAGTACAGGTGCAAAGACAGCAAGTTCCCTGTGACATCCACACACCCAAATGTACAGAAAGATGAATTGCAACAGATGACAGTGATCAACAGATGAACAGGCTTTGCTAGTAAAGTCATTCGCTTCCAGATTTCTCTTTACTTATGAAATGTCTTCTGTTGTTGACACATTTCCTTGCAGATTGAGAGAGAGAGAGAGAGAGAGAGAGAGAGAGAGAGAGAGAGAGAGAGAGAGAGAGAGAGAGAGAGAGAGAGA
>JAOWAW010146372.1:0-10414 GCA_028565695.1 Nicola tetela | reverse complement strand
GCGAGGACTGGTCGTATGCAGACAGGTATTAATGCAGCGCTTCACTACGACTGTTCACTTTCCTATGACGGTCATCCCAACCTCATAATCGGGTAACTATGCTATCATGTGCACGATCCACATTGAATGATCCGTGCGAAGCACGGGTAGCAATTCTAGTTATTATTACATTTTTGGATTGCTCAAACAGGACCAGGGTCCTGATCGAGGGGGTTTCCACTGATACACAAAAAAAAGATATAATTATACAGATATACATGTAAATGCCAGTAAACAGAAAAAAAAAAACGAAGACAAGTTTACTGAATCTTGGGTGAATGTGTGATGCGGATCGTATTTATACTGTTGCCAATGCTGCTCTAATTTTTGCTTAAAGGTAGATTGCTTCCGAATAGCTTGAATAGAGGGTGGTAGAGTATTCCAAAGAAGAGCTGAGTGATAGAAAAAAACTGTCAAGATGTCTAGAAGACTGTATACTGTATGAATGCAGGGCATTGTAGGGCGAGCGAATGCGCAGCTCAGTAACCTGAGTTACGTATTATGTAGACGACTAGTAGATCTACATAGAAGGGGAAATGTTTATCGGGGTTGGGACTTTTCCCCTTCGGTTGTGAAGGTAGACATAGCAGGGATGCGTATGCAACGCACCAGATATATTTATCTGCTGAGGCACGCATGACAGACTATGCAGACTGAGCAGACATTGTCATGTCTACTCAGGCATGCATGACGAACCGCGTAGACTACGTAACTATAGACTACCATGAGCAACATGTACTACATTTTAGGGTCTTTGACTCTAGATCTTTGGCCCTACCCAGCATGCATGCTGCATGCAAGCTATGCAGATTCGCAGCATTGTACTTAGAATACGCATCTTAGCAACCCACAAGTAAGCAGTGTACGCCGTGTATTCATGTACATGTAGGCCGTACATCAACACCTCACAACGGACGCTATACAATAATTCTGCCGGTGGCCACAAAGCGGGAAGGGGCCCCAATTATCTACAATGTCATGTATACAATAATTGTAGTACAGCAGGCAATGTCCGTCACATTTTCATTTGGGGAGGGGAAGGGGGAGGGGGAGGGGTTGGAGCCTAATTAAACCAAATACGTTTGGAATCAAAGTGCGAACTTATATGAGACGCTCCCCAACATACATGATGTACGGGTTGATTCTTCCGTTTAAGGGACAGTCCCTTAGTCAACCTGATGTTGCCGGTTTCAATCAGCTACGCTGCTTTGCTCGCCTTGTTGTATTTTAGTGACATTCCCGTGCTGCCAACAAACCTAACCGGCTAAGCCGTGATAATTATTATGTCACAGTCACCATCACGTGAGCCATTCTTCGGAAGGCGACCGCACGCTGTTTGTCGGCGGCTATCTCGCCTACTGGCAGAGACCATCACAGCGTTGGCGAACAGCGCCCGAAAGGCGACTGAAAAACCCGCAGTTGGCAGGTTAGCCCGGTACGACCTGCTCAGCTGCTATGTCACTGTGAAAAGTGTGCTGTCAACGGCCTTGGCCAAAGGTGATGCTTGGAGTGTTTGAGGACACTTGCGTCATCCTATGCATATGAGCACTCTAAGCGTCATCAGCAGCTCGAGGAGCGCTTCCAGAGCAGTGTTGGATGTAGACACTCTTCTCTGTAAGTCTTGCCACGTTCAGCCTGAGCAGCTGCTGTAAGTGCAAGGGTGGCAACGCTCATTGTCACCGCTCTTCGTCTGCGAACGCTATGGACTGGAATCGAATAGTGAGTCGAAGTGATCTTGTCAGCGGAGACCACATCTACGTTTTCTACCCTGACGGCTCCACTCATCACGGTAAGAGATAGTTTCTCTCCTGCATGCGAGGACTTCCTCCGAAATCTATCGATGCGTACGGCTAAGGAGCAAAGCATTGGGAAGCGGCAGAGCTCAATCCTGCCACATCGCTACTAGCAGTACTGGGTTGTTTGAATGTCGCTGCTCTTTAAAAGTGCCCCAAGCAATCGTCGAATCATTCACTCGATCTCTGGCAACTGTAGATCCTGTCTGGAAGTCTTCCAGCCGTTACTGTTTAGCTATTGCACACAACTTAGGCACATCGTCTTCCTACTGATCTGCTTCTCTGATATCAATTATCGCGTGATAAAGAAATACACCGTCGTATCCTGATACACAAGATAGGCGAATGCCGCTAGGGTAGGCAGTCAGGGCAAGCTGAAATTAAATATCGCTCGCCACTGGTAACTTAGCGGGGTTGCTCAAATGGGACAGTCGGGATATATCTCCCACCGCCGGGACATAAAGTCGGGAAAACTTCAAGAAGCCCTAATGCAGTAGGCAGCCCTTCCTTTCTCGCCGGCTCGATTACGTGTATGGCTGCTTCCACAGCCTATACAAGATACCCGTACCGACAGTAAACCGGTATTATGTGTTCGGGGCCTAGAAAAATTGTTTTTCTTTTAGTGGAACGTAGGGAAAGATTTTTAAAATATAGAGAAATGCCATATGCAATTGCGGGAGGTCATGATGTTTGCGAGGAGGTGGCACTGGAAAATGTGTTTGTGTCACACAAGCAGGGCTCAACATTCAGCCACACAGCTGACGAGAAACTCTGCGCATGACATGCACACCGCAAATGCACTCCACTAGTAGCTGTCCTCCTAAGAGCTTCCTTGCAAGACGTCTACACTTTCACTCTACAATTGGCGCAAGGAGATGTACTTAAAGCGCGCCGATTCGACACTCAAATAAATTATCCAAAGTAATGACGGTTCAAATATAATTTCTAATTGTACCCCTGAAAATATTAGTGAGTATTCATACTGGACCAGTCAGGCTTTTGTGCCCCCTCTCCCTCCCCCATCCCCTGGATGACCTCTGTCACGTGTGATTTTTCGTAAACGCCAAAATAAACTCACGCTACTGACGGAGTGCAATGCCATTGAAGAATACTCAACCTGATAGTGCAAACAAACACGTGATTTAACTATACATATTGCCACATCTCCCAGGAGTTTCTTGAAGTGCCTTGGCACCCACACAGCATGGAGGACTTCAATATTTATGAAAGATACAATTCAATTTGACCCATGGTGACTATTCTGGTTCATGATTATTTTAGCATACAACCGTCCCGCCTTTGTTTGCACCCATTCCCTCACTATAGAATGTAGAGGTAGAGGTAGGTTCGAGAATTTTCACAAGAAAGAACATTGTTTCTTGAGCATTGTGGAAGAGGTCATTGCATTTGTCACAGTGTCCAGACCGGGAGGAAAACAGGTTCAATACGTGCAGCTTAATCTTTTAAATGATAATTACGATTCTACATTGATCTTGCTGTGCATGCACAATAGTACAAGATGTGTTCATTAACTTTTCACAGCCAAACAAATTCCCACACCTATGTGTATGCATACAGACCATGACATTAATTTTTTTTTGTTGAAAAATTGTACAAGCCACTGATAGAGGTTGCAAAAAGAAAAAGTGACACATTGTTCATCATCATCTCACTGAAAAGGCAGTAGGACTGTATGTGCATGCAGGGGGAGGGGCAGAGTTCCGGCAAGGGGGTGAAGACATCGAGGCAGGAACAGTAGTGTGGGAGGCAGCATGTTTGCCGGTGATAATATATGAGAGCAAAGTGTGGGCATGCCCAAGCCAGGACAGTGAGAAGAAGCTAGAACAGATACAGGGGAGAGGAGGGCAAGTTATCTTGGGTTCAGTATCGTGGAGATTTCCAGGGGTGGCAATTCGCAGGGAACTAGGCTGGGGAAGGCTGTGCTACAAGAGGCATTGCAATACGTAGAAAGGTTGAGATCAATGGGGGAAATGAAATGGCCTAGGATCGTTGCAGCAGCTTTAGCAGAGAACCTGGGAAGAGGGGCAAACTATGTCTATAGACTAATTGAAAAGTACGGGCTCAAGGAAGTATGGAAGGGACATACATGGGATGAAAAAACATGGAAAAGGGTTGTCTTGCAAGCAACAGAAAAAGGGGCAAGGACAGGGTGGGAAAGGGAGGTAGCAGACAGGTGCAATCTAGGGCGATATGCTGAAAAATACAATAGTGTGAGAATGGCAGATTACATAAAAGGAGATAGTGGGAATGAGATTAGGGAAGAAATTAAGCAAAGAATTGAATGGGGGAGAACACCGGGAGGTGGAATGAAGGGTTAGGCCAGCCACAGCGTGCAAGGTCTCTCTGCCCAGGACAAAGGCAGGGCCCATGCACTAGGGGTCCTTGTATTCCATATCTGGAGGTGTGCGTGTGGTGTTTCTATGTTTGTGTTTTGTCAGCTGAAGTGGTGCTTAGAGATTCTGGTTTGTGGGGTTGCCGATCTCTCCTTGTGCACCCTTGTGAATTCTGTGGCAATCTGAGCAATACCCTTACTCTCTTTCTTTTTTCCCCTACATCTCATTAAACGAGTGTACTCTTACATTCCTCCTCCCTTGTTTTTCTTTTCATTAATAATCATTATCATTATCATCATTATTTGTTTCCCCATGAGTAAACAGCAGGCAATATGAACAATTGAGGAAAGGTTCTAACATCTCCATTTTTTTGTTGTTATGGTTGGAAAGGAATTTTCATTGGAGAAGGAGATCTAGAGGTCATCCACTTCTGGCGAGAGCCAAAGCCCAAATCGCCTCCTGTAAGTCCGTCGAACAAAAGTAGCGAGGCTAACACTACAGACACACAACAGACGATTGTTCTAGATGATTCTGAGCCGGAGGAGGTAGCGCTGCCTGTCCAAAGTTGCCCGCTGGGATTTTTTCAGTACTTGGCTTCTAATGCTGCAGTGAATGGCTCTAAGGACCTACCTCCGATTCGTCGATACAAATACAGTGCCACTCGCCTGGAGACTAGACTTATCAAAAGCCAAGGAACGTGTACCACACTTGCCAGTCAACCTCCTGCCGATGTCGTAGCAATGGCAAAGTGGTTTCTACAACACCCTCATCGATTTGGTGCTTTTTCATCTGATAGCCGAAACAGTGAGCATTTTGCTGTATATTGTACGACATCTCAACAAGCCATTTCTCACTTAGGTGCAGGCGAAGAACCGAAGATTCCTGAATTTGTGACAACTGCAGACAAGTACCTCATCGCCGAACCTCCAGCGTCCCAGAAGAGTCGTGTAGCTATGGTTGCGGGAGCAACGTGCGGTGTACTCGCAGCAGGGACACTATGGGGCTTAGCTCCAGCAGTAGCGTTAGGAGGAGCAGTATATGCCACGACAAAGTACGTCAGAGACCGAGGAACTCTGAAGGAGGAAGAGAAGAGGAAAAAGAACGACTGAAAAGAATTGTTTGTGGAGTGCAGTTGCCCTCTTCTACAGAACAACACCTCATGCTGCGTATTTTCTTGCCATGACAACCATGCATTGTACTTCCACCAGGTTTATGTTTGACAGCTCTGTCATTTTGCTTTGTCCGAAAACTGAACTCCGCATTTTCTCAGAAATAACCCTGAAATCTTTTTGCCAAACAAACACCTTTTACACTGAATTAGATCTGCATTAGGTATGATTACTACCGTGAGCTGCTTTGCTCCAGTTGAGATGTTCACTTAGTGTACTGGTAAGTACCTCTCATACCTGAACACTGTGTTGGTATTGTCATTTGTGCAACAATACAAACCTGCCATGCTGCAATTCTTTTCACCCACACCCAAAGATCATGCCATTTTTCTTGCAACCAAGTATTGTCAACAACTCTCTCCTGAGCTGCTCTCTTGTATTAAACAACATTGTCTCAGAGTGACGTTTGCATGTGTATCGGGTTTTCTCAACTTTGAGCGGTTGACCAAATTTCCATCGCATACATGTTTATTAGTGTGTGTGTGTGTGTGTGTGTGTGTGTGTGTGTGTGTGTGTGTGTGTGTGTGTGTGCAATAAAGATTGTCATGGCAAATTGTTCTCTAAACTATTGTTGCCTTCTTACCATGGTTACTGAGTGCATAATGCCTGCACTAAAGCTTTAAAATTTGCACATCCCTATCTCATACGATGGCGCTCCATTCATCACTTTTTCAATGTCATTTTTCTGTTAATTCTCAGTTTCCTTTTGTATATGTGTAGTGCCTCCCACACTTTTCTTTCTGTTTGTTTGCATGCACCATCAATCACCTTGCAAGGAACGTGAGATAGTTTTCACTGAGCAATCCCAGCTCAAGAATACACGTACAAAAATAGGCAACTTGGACACCAAGCCCCGAGAGGTAAATGCATGTACATGACAATCAATAAGCTCAATTAGCTCAACAATGCAGTACAAAAGTACGAAAACAACAAGCAGTTATTGGCTAATAGATGGGTAGTTTTGAAGAAGAACAATAGCCATATTGACCACATCCTCGTCTGTCACATTAGAAAGCATCTTCGAGCCTTGGTCATGGCCTTCAGCCTGCCAGGCAGCCAGTGTTTTCTGAGATCTCTGGTCACTATGACAACCCCCAGTGAGAAACGGCAGTGTCTGATTGTACGGAGTGATGACTGTGTTGCTTTTCGTCTGCACGCAGTCCTCCGTCTTTCCACAGGCAAATGCATTGCCAATGCAGACATACACAAGGCCCGATGATGTCACTAGGGAGTTACCCTCAAACACAGATGAGTTGAAGCCAGCGATTTGCCAGTCAACTGGAGAATGTGGATAAACAAATAGGTTTCCTGAGATGAGTCTGGTCATGCCATCGCGAACTTTAACTCCTCCATACACCATTACATTGGCGGTTATGTTATACTGCGAGGAGCCGTCATCTAAGTCAATGCAATACCCACTGTTTGTGGAGCCCTTGAAGTTTGTATTGAAGATCAAATTTCCTCGAAGCTGGTGAGGTGAGGGTGTTAGCTGCCAGCCAGTCTGCAATGGGCTCAGAGGATTCTTGTAGAGGTATGGCTGGCGGTCCCACGAATTGAACATGCCGTGGTCACCTGTCTCTCGGACAAAGTTAAAAATTATATTGCCTTCTAGAACTTCTCCCCCAATAAAGCCATCATTGAAATTAACCCCAGCTCGTGGTCCATTGTACATGATGTTGAAGCCTACATAGTTTTCCATCGCTATCGCTTTGAAATAGGCCGAGGTTTGCTTGCCAAACACGCCAACATCATGAATGTGGTTTCGTTCAATGGTGTTCCTTGTCGGAAAATGGCAACCTTCACTGAGCATAAGACGGGTTGCACCCAACAAACAAATGGCGCTATCACCGCAGAAGATGAAGTCATTGCGTAGGATAGATGAGAAGCTAACATAGTTTGAGAGCATAATACCATTGCCACCTGGTTGGTCAAAATGACTGTCTGTGATGGAGATTCCCTCAGCATTCTCAATTAAAACCGCTGCACCACGATAAATGCTCCAGTCTCCACCACTTGGTACTTCATACTGTTCAAGAAAAGTGAGACCAGAGTGAGTGAACGTGACTCCGCTGAATGTTATATTTCTGACCAGGGCTCCTGTCCCTGTCGAGTTGCCTCGAAATGTGACCAGAGTCTTCAAGTTTGTTCCAACAATCTGCGTTGATGGAGACATGATATCCGTCTGATTGTCTGGGATAAAGTACAGGGTTCCGCTACTGGTATCAAAAAACCACTCCCTCTGTGCGTCCAGCTCCTCAAAGATGTTTTCGACGTAAAATGGGTTGTGGCCCATGCCTCCCCCACGAGCCTCCTGGTAGCCACCTCGATCGAACAGGATGCTTTGATTGTCGTAGTTGATTGAGCGAATTGCCCACATCCATCCTCCCCAGCCGTTTGAATGGTAGGCATGAAGTACTCCTGTCTGGGGACTGTTCCACTTTTTAGTTGTAAACTGAGCTTTATCCCACACTAGTCCAGTGGGTGAGTTGCTATTCCAATACGGCCAGTTGTAAGTCGTGTCATATCGATCTATGCTGCCGCCGTGAAAGCCTTGAAAGTCATCGCGAGTCGGTCGTCGGATCTCCTCCGGTACTGGTATTTGCTGTACGGTTGTGTTGGTTTGCGGGTAGGCACAACCAGACGATAGCATCATTTTCGAGCCTGCGCTCACCGCCTGGACATTCTGAACGCACATCTGCCCTGTCGATGGAGGAGTGCCGTGAGGTATGCCCCCGACAGCACGGATCATGCCGTCTCCCGGTATAGTCGGATCTCCATTGGGATAGCGCGCACGAATTTGCCTTTTACCGTTTACGAACAGCTGGTCAAAAGCGGTCGAGTTGGGCGGCTTGACAGTGGCTTTGTATACAGTAACATTGGCGCCAACGCTGGTCTTCGTCCACGAGAGATTGCTGAGCGAAAAGCCACCGCTAATAATAACATCTTCCGCTTCGTAGTTGCTCCACGACGTGCAGCTATCTTGTTCCGTCAGCTGCAAAGTCTCCGTCAGATAGTATGAGCCTTTTCTCAAGTACACCTGTACCATATCGCCACCTGCCGCTTCGCCGGTGCCACACGGCTGCCGTTTCAAACGTCTGATAGCTTCCTGTGCGCCATGCAGTGTTCGAAGCGGTTTCTCTTCCGTTCCAGGATTGCTGTCATCACCACTTTCTGCAGAGACGTACAACACCGTACTCGCTCTTGCTGCTGCTTTGACTCTCGGCTTTTGGGCAGTTCGAGCTTCCGGTGGCGACAAGTTGCATTCGCTCATCGCCAGATTGTCAAACACGTCCTGCAGTCCTTTCCTCCTCCCGAGAATTCTCTCAGCGTAACTCATGGCAAGCTTTCTCATGGGACAGGACAGAGGCGCGTTGTTGCCATTCTCCGTCACCCCAGCCTTCGAGTGAGTCTCTTCTAACTGAAGGAGCTTGTTGGTGTACACATCTCCCCAGTCTTCCTGAGGAATCTCACGTGTTGTTGATGGCGACGTGGCAAGAGTCAGTAGTATAGCGAGAGAGTTGCTGAGCGCTGCAAAGGCTTGGCCTCGAGTCCAGAATGACAACATTGTCGATGACACTACAATCAGTTTATACTCACGGGAGGAGGCTTTAACTGGTTGTATGTTTCTTCGCAGTGGTCCTCTACTGACAAGAAGAACGGAAAGGACAAGCCACTTTTTGCTGGCAGGTACTGGGGATTAGCGCCGGGAGGCGGAGCGGCACGCTATGATATCGAGGGACCTGTCGTATAGTCACTATGACGACAATAGCAGCATAGTACTAGTTTCCATAGGAACAGTGCGGCCGTGTACTTCGTGAGCATGGGGAGACGGAAGATCGGTCGTCAACCCGCTGGCTGGGATATTTTTCAGCAATGGTTAACGTTCATGCGTTACAATGGCGAAAAATAAGTGAATTCAGTGTAGCATGTTCCTGTCACAGCGTACAAAGCTAACTCTCTACTATTTTATTCTTCTATCGCGACTCTATTCGTATTTCTTTCCTGCCTTCTTTCGGGAAGGTACCATACAACGGGGAAGAACTTGCCATGGTAGCAAGATAGGGATCCTAAAGAATTTTGTCCGCAAGAGGCTGAAGTCAAATTCTGTACATGTTATGAGCATAAAGTTAAACTTCTGAGCGCTGCTAGAATCTACCGTGCTTGAAGTGCATGCGCCATTCAAATGTTAGTTTGAACGGTGCCGGCACATTGCAAGTCGTGGTACAGTAGCCCTATCGCAAATGGCATGCCTGCCATCATCAGTGCGACGCGGCAGTCCGATGGTGCGCAGTACTCGTATCATGTTCAAGGCTGAGTGGAGTTAGGACGTAAGGAATTTTCAGTGATACAGTACTGGAACAAACAGCAAATAAACGGAAATATCCTGCAAGTTGGGACATGCACGAGCGAGAAATTTGTCGATCACTTTAGCTCCATCATACTGACGAGACCGTTTTGAGCTCACTCTCAGCTCGCTCCTATCGACGTCGTACAAACATCGAGAGGCACACGGGGAGAGGGTATATATAGGCAAACAGATGAAACTACCCTCACAAAATCCCAACAGACTGTAAAATCCCCTCTGACATCAGTTCAGTAGTTCCGAAGTCTGTGCTCTTCAGATTTAGTCGACTGGCAATAGGTCTGTTCAATTCGAATAAAAAAAATTGAATGTAGTCGATTTGAAGGTAAGATTTAAGAAGCTAGACAGGAGTGCAGAGGGTGGTATTTGAAGCACTTGCAGAGAGTTCATGAACAGCACATGGCTCTGAGAGATGGAGGGAGCGAGGGAGAGGGGGTGAGAGAGAGAGAGAGAGAGAGAGAGAGAGAGAGAGAGAGAGAGAAATACAGACAGAGGGAGCAACAGGCAGGCAGGCAGGCAGAACGACAGATAGAGATAGAGACAGGCAACAGATCTCTAGAGAGGGAGAGAGAGAGAGAGAGAGAGAGAGAGAGAGAGAGAGTAACATATACAGATGGATAGACAGACAAACAGACATAGTGATTTGAGAGGATATTTGATTGACAAGCCGTTGAAGAGACCTAGGCCTGTAGATCA
>JAOWAW010146361.1:0-10414 GCA_028565695.1 Nicola tetela | reverse complement strand
CCAGATGGCTGATCAGTCCATGATTGTTTTTAATACTTTTATTATCTTATGCATTTTTCTGTTGTGTAGACAATGGCAGCCAAGTTAGAAGTACATAAAGAATGGCCTACATATGATTTGTAGCTTTAGATTGAAAGTTGTTGGCTTAATTATTATGTTGTGTCGGTGGGCTTATGCCCCATAGTTTGCACATGCCTTTGCCATGCACTTTTTTAATGTCTGGATATGGTCCAAATGGTACCAGTGAACCACTGAAATTCAACTTACATACATGTAATAATTGATATTGATTACATATGATGTTTACTCTTTTGTGAGTTTAACAGTTTGTGATAGACTTCCTGTTAACAAACTTCCTCTCTCTCTCTCTCTCTCTCTCTCTCTCTCTCTCTCTCTCAGCGCTATGCATGTCTCTTTTTTTTTCTCTGTGATTTTGACAAACATTGTGAGACCCAAAAGACGTTGACACGGTACTGTGTGTGGGAATGAGAAGGAGGTTGCTTGTGGTGGCAATTATTCAGGAGGGATTGTCAATGTCACAGACAGATTCCTTCTTTCTTGGCCTTTCTAGTAAGGGGCGTCCTGTGCACAGCAGGGTACTTTTAAAATGTCCAGTTACGCTCAGTTTGTTATCAATATCTTTCCCTGTCAGCAGGCCTACACAGCCCAGTGCTGGTTCCACGTACTTATATGCTAAGAGATGGTTCGATACTTTCACGGCCTTCTCTACTTCCGTGGTTCTCAGTAAGGAAGTTGTTTCAACATGACCATGTCACGACAGGGTTTAGGCACCAAAAATTTCCAGGAAAGCTAATACACCGGTAGCCTTACCAAGTTTGTGGTGATTGTGGGTATTCATGAAGATGGTTTTCAAAGTAATATTGCTGGGTACTCGCGTTTTGCTGCACTGCGAAATAACTAGGTGTTCATCCCAGTATTCCTTCCATGACAGAACTAATGTGGATATTGGCCACCTCCCACGCTCACTAATTAGTGCATTTTCTTTGCGAAACATTGTTTGCACCGAATTCGAAGGGTCAGAAGTCGATAGGAAGGGACGAAAAAGATCGACGTCAAAACCTGCTTCGTACGCAGCGAAGAAAATGTCTTTCGACCTTTCTTTTCTTCCTAAAATGGTTTAAACATCCAAGTATCGGAAAAGTTTAACGAGGACAACAATCGGAGCATTATGGAGAAAGGACGATAAAAAATTTGTTGACTCCAGTCGACAAGAAAGCCGCCATCGACAACAAGCTTTCGAGCTGGGCGCCAATTTTCGGCCGCGCAGGGTTCGTCCGATCGTAACTTCTCAGCAGAATTTTTGACGGTTGCTCACCGACTGTTACGTAGATCAGGTAGATCTACGACCCTCGGGCACACGGCAGGCCGAGATACAGCCACACTGCATCGGCCCTCGGGCTGGATCCAACATGTAAATCTACAAAACCACATAATTATGTAGCTGCTACGTAGCATGCTTGTGTAGCATGTGTAGGCCACATGTAGTAGGAAATTGGAAAGCTGGAATTACCGCACCGGTCACTTGACAGTTTCCATAGCGAGCTTGAATCTGATTGGTTGTTTCTAGGGCGGGAATTTCAAATCCTCACCGATCGGGCTCGTGGACAGGGTGCGCGGATTCTGTTCCTCCCCGCGTGGGGTCGTGAACAGGGTGCGTGGATTCCGTTCCTCCCGGCTTTTTTTTTAGAAAGCGGCCGTGGCTACCCACAAGTCTGTGCAGTCGCTTCTGTCGGACAACAAGCCGTCCGACGCTCAGAAGGCTCGAACTGCTGAAGTATTGGGCAGCCTCCTACACTCCGAAGCTGAAGCGAAAGACGATATTGATCGCTATATTGATCGCTTTATAGTAGCCCTGTCCCAATAGTGCCGGCACCATTTTAGGCACTAAACTAAATGGTGGTTTGAGCACTCAGGCACTAACGACAATTTTCAGGGCACTATTTCTGTTCTCCAGAGCACTATAATCAGACAATTTCGGTTCCTCTTACTTGAATTCTTGGGTGGCGCTCGCGTAATAAGCATGTGTGAGTCCAGACACCAACTACTTCTTGCAGAAGTTTAATGTCGAGCTATACACGACCGTTTGTGCTTTCCGCGCAGCAAGAATGATGTGCCCAATGCAAGTTAAGGAGCTGCAGTCTACACCGGCATCAGTCGATAAGCTAAGGCTAATTCCATTTCTGGATGATGACATCTGCATCAATGGTTTGAAGGAGGAACTGCCTGCATACAGAGCTACAGCGGAAGCCGGTGTTGGAAAGGTGGACTCACTGCCAGTCTGGTGGCACAACCATGCTGAAGATCTTCCACATTGGTCTTCTGCTGTTCACAAGGTTTTGCTCGTGCAGCCCTCCTCTAGGATGCTGCACTGGAAGACTATCTTGAGGCGTGCATAATGCAGCAATATAATCACCGGCCCTGACTGGATAAGATCTAGAATTTGAATAGTTACACTCAGGCTTACTGACTTTCACCTATAAAGTATTGCCAAACTGCTATGTTTGAGCTGAAATACTTTCGAGCACTATCTGTGGTTTTGGGTACTTAAATGAGCACTAACTTGTATTTTTTAGGGGGACGCTCAAAGCACTAAACTCTGAAAAAAAAAACGAGCACTATTGGGATAGGCCTACTTTATAGCAACTGCATCACCACAGCAGCTCGCCAAATTGGAGGAGCAGCTTATCTCTTCCGATCCGCTTCAGTCTCAAGTTCTCTCAATAGGCGCAGCCCATCAAACTTCGCAGGCGCATCGTTCACTGTATGCGCTTTAACCTTCACATTAAACGTCACCGGACGTTAGATATTCAAAGCGTGGCTTATTTGTCCGTTTCTTCATCTTGTTCTTTTTGACTCCTAATCCTTACTTTGCCGAAGTCGTGTATGGCTGGCCGTCATGATGGCAGAAGGCTGCCGTGTTTATTATGCCACATGTATGTATTCGTGACTCAACAAGTACAACGTTTGCCACTGTTGCAGCAAAGCTAACATTATGAACATTAGCCTGAGGGAAATCGACGAAGGTGCACGCAGCTGGTGCACGCGGAAACTAGGTTCCTGACCCTCGTGCTTGGATAGGCTTGGCAAATCCACAGCTGTCCACGCTTCGCGCTCGGGCACGTGGACAGCTGTGGATTTGCCCTTCCCACATGTCATGTGATGGTAACTATGGAAACAACCAATCAGAGACGATCGTTTGCATGTTGGATTCGCCGTGCCTGCCCGTTGCCTTGACAGCGGGCGTTTGATCCTGGTCCTGCCCTGTCCAAGCGCCCGCTGACCAGCGGACAGTTTTCATGTTGCATGCTTGTTTCTTTATAGATGAAACATGTTGCCAAGTTGACATCAGTGCTTCCTGAAAGTCGATGTCAAACGAGGTAGGAGACAGATTTGGACAGCTTTGTAATAGCTTCCTCTTCTCCCTCGTTTGACCCGTCGACCCGTCGTATACTCGGGTAGGAAATAAGCAATCCTACACGAGCACGAGGGCTGGACCGGCAAATCCGGCCCGAGCGCTGCAGGCTCGAGGGCCGGATGCAGACCGGTCGGGCTCAAGTACGAGGGTTTGGATTGCGGCTCCCACATGCTGGATGATCATGCCCGATTTCATATCATGCCCGTCGACAACAAGCACCGAAGTAGATCCCACACATGGTATTGATACTGCAGTACTGCTGTTGTCGTTGAATCGAATCTAACCCTTTTCCTCGAAGGCTCTTCGACAGAGCCATGAGTTTCTTTCAAAATTTTTTTTCCATGTTATCACAGAGAATGATCTCCAAATCGAAGTTCGGCCCGAGTTCACTCGTCATTCCTGACTCTTCTTCTATAACTGAACAGCTGCTCTCTTGTCTGGTTGTCTTTTTTTTTTTGCCTTCATTGGTGGTGGATACAGCATAATCAAACATCTCAGATGATTTGTTCCGTTCTTTTTGTTGTTGCCTACGATCTTGTTTCTATGCAAAAGTCTCTCTTTTGAGCGTCCGTATCTATCAACAAACTGAGCGGGCCGAAGCCGATCCGGAGCGGGCAGGGTCGAAATCCACGGACCGCCCGGGCGCCTGGACTGCACAATCCTGCACGAATTTTCCCGCTCAATTTGTATGGGTGGCGTCACAGAGCATGTGGGAACCTGTATGTCCTGCCCTCGCACTCGGGTCGTATTGTTGCGTTGTAGTACTGTACCAGCAGGACCAAGTAGCAGAAATTAGAGATTAATGTAGACCTGCGATAACTTTGACAACCTTTACCCGTTGCAGTTGTTGCACCAAGGCTGAGCAAGCGGCCATTTGGCCACTCTTCTTAACGTGCTAAATAAATTATTCGAGCGGGAGAATGATGGTATTCATTGCATACCGTCAGTGGTGGTGGTTGTTCTTCAGACTTTGTTGGCTGTCGTCGATAGACAATGTCTGTCGGGCGTCCGCTAAGAAAGCGGCCACATCCTCCCGATCAGAAGCTCTCCATTAGTAAGCGACCAAAAGCAGATAGTGGCAAGGACATAGAGTGGTAAGATGTGCTACAGCTTCTTGTTACCCCGAAAGAGAGGTTGTTCTCACACTGTCGTTTTATTGTTCTTATGTATGTGATAATAGTCCGATCTGCTTGAATACACTGGATACTCCTTTCATTACTCCATGTGGCCACAGCTTCTGGTGAGCTCCCTTCCTCCACTTATTGAAACGGCTAGTGAAATTTATAGAAGATGTGCCGTTGTTCTGTTGCAGTATTTGAAAGCATTTCAAGAACTAATCATCGTCCACTTTTTTTACCATTTTATGACTACGTGTGAGAAACAGAGTACTTTTTTTTGGTAAATTTCTCTCAGATTTAGATGGTTTCTGTCCTTCAGCAGTCCTTAGAGTTGTTTGTCACTTAACATGAATGTTTTGGTTGTATCAAATCTATGGTAGCTTCTCATGCGTGAAGCAGTGGGTGGAAAAGAAGAGGAACTGCCCTACATGTGATATTTTCATCGGTCACTCCGACAGTCTGATTCCCAACAAAGCACGTAAGTATTAAGAGCGCCGCGAGAAAAATTCAGCAGGATAAACAGGGTCACCACTGTCTTTCTAATGCACTGTTTGTTACAATGCAGCCCAAGTTACTTGTCACCGGTACAATTTAAGACCGTTAAATGAACAAATGCTGGTATCTGGTTGGTCTCTATCACTTGACCTTTGAGACATCCACAGCCATATAGGTGTCCATTGTTATAAGCATTCCCAGTTGTGTTTAAGCTACAGTCAGCTGCAGAGACAGGTTGGAGAAAAATGTACAGATGTTGGAATCCGCTTTTTGTCAGAATCAAATACATGTAGCTATAGTTGTTTTTCAGTTTGTTGCCCCCAGCTATTGCTTACATTATTAACCCGAGTCAGGCCCGTAGGGACTGGAGAGGGGTTCCCACAGATATTATTGTGCGTGCGCATGTGTGTGGGTCTGTGAGTTTGTTACAGGGGCTGCAATCCTCCTCCCAAATTACGTAGTTCAAACAGAGTACCCTACTCTGCGCCTACATTCTCCAGCTTTTGGCAACTCTCTTGGGTTGGCACATGGTGTGTGCCAACCCAAGACATCCTGCAAGGCTTTCTTTGCAAGGCTTTTCATTGGGACTGCCCAAGTCGTGATGCATATCGAGTGATGAGCCCGGTGATGCACATGTTGGTCTAGGCCTACATGTCATAAGTGAGCTGATTCGTGATCTAAGCGTGTCAGCCAATACATCTGTCAATCGAGGTTGGGCTGGGCAACTTGAGTTACCAACCGATGACGAGTGAATCGATGTCATTGTTTGTATGAATCGTTGAAGCGATGAAGGGTTATCAATAGTTATAAAGTTCGCCTGATGTGGATTGGAGCTGACCGACCAAAACGCTGCCAAACACATTTAAATTTGAGCTGGCGAAGAGTGATGTTTTGACAAAATTCCGAAATATATACTTACCTGATAAAAGTATAAAGTTTTGGGGGTGGGGAGTGAGGAAGGGTTGTTCTTCACTGCAGCTGTTCTTTACAGTTGGTGGTGCTTTCTTCTTCGTAAACACGATGCACATGTACATGTCATGACCGAGCTGCTGCGTCAACTGATACATCTGTTGATAGAGTTTGGGCTGGGCAACTCACCAATTGATGATGAGCGAATCAATATCATCGTTTATGTGAATCACCAAAGAGTTATATTTGCCTGCCGAAGATTGGAGGTGACCAACCGAAACGTCGCCAAACAAATTTATATTTATGCTGGTGAAGTGGGATGTGACAAAATGCCGGTATATACTTATCTGATAAAAGTATGAAGTTTTGGGGCCGGGGTGTGAGGTAGGGTTGTTCTTCGCTCAGCCGTCCTTTACAGTTGGTGGTGCTTTCTTCTTTGAAAAAAATGGCTTCCTGCCAAAACTACACAAGGTTGTATGGTATACGCTCTTGGCACAAGTGTCTACTACTTAGTACATGTAGTATTACTAGGATGGAGACATTGCAGAGGGACAATGCATACCAGTAGATCTGTTGTATACATACATCCTGTATTCATGTTTCCCATAGACTCATGATTCTAGCATCGATACTGTATTAATTTTCTTGGCCATGGTGTCTATGTTTCATCCTGTGTCTACAATATGTAGGAAGGGCCTGTGAGGGTTCTATGTGCCTGCACCACTTGTAAACATGTATAATTACACAACTAGCATCATCAAAAATGATGAGTGTGAGTCAGTGGTCTTTCCACATCAAGAGTAGAGCCTTCCCCTTGCAGAAAAGAAAATCATAAATCATAGAGTGTGCCAACTTCTGTCTTTCTTGTGCTTAAGATCATGAAGTCCAGTGTCCAAGTCTGGCTACTAGAACATAAATGTTTTGTCACAGTCTGGTTGTGGTTCCTATTTTGTGGAAAATCATGACTTCTGCTCTTGTGCATTCAGTTGACGGGCTCGTTCAACAGCATAGGAAAGGTGCAAATGCTGGTTTTGAGGTAAGGTTTCTGTTTGATTGGAAATCTTATTAACCTGAGTCAGGCCCGCAAAAGGACTGGAGAGGGGTTCCCACAGATATTATTGCGCGCGCGTCTGTGTGTGTGTGTGTGAGTTTTTCACAGGGGCCATGATTTATGGGGGCCGCAACCCCCTCCCCCAAATTACGCAGTTCAAACAGAGTACCCTACTCAATGCCTACATTCTCCGACTTTTGGCAACTCTCTTGGGTCGGCACATGGTGTGTGCCAACCCAAGACATTTTGCAAGGCTTTCTTTGCCAGGCTTTTATTGGGACTGCCCAAGTCGTGATGCATATCGAGTGATGAGCGTGGTGATGCACATGTTGATCTAGGCCTACATGTCATGAGTGAGCTGATATGTGATGTAAGCGTGTCATCCAATACATCTGTTGATCAAGGTTGGGCTGGGAAACTCACCAATTGATGACAAGCGAATCGATGTTATCGTTTGCATGAATTGTTGAAGGGTTATCAAATTCGCCTGACATGGATTGGAGCTGACTGACCGAAACGTTGCCAAACTTATTTAAATTTGTGCTGGTGAAGAGTGATGTTTTGACAAAATACCGGTATATATACTTATCTGATAAAAGTATTAAGTTTTGGGCCGGGGAGTGAGGAAGGGTTGTTCTTCGCTGCAGCTGTTCTTTACAGTTGGTGGTGCTTTCTTTTTCGTAAACACGATGCACATGTTGATGTAGATGTCATGACCAAGCTGCTTCATGATGTTTACGTAAACGCATCAGTTGATACACCTGTCGATAGATTGGGCCGGGCAACTCACCAATCAATGACGAGCAAATCGATATCATTGTTTGCGTGAATTGTCGAAGAGTTATATTTGCATGCCGAAGATCAGAGCTGACTGACTGAAACGTTGCCAAAGAAATCTATATTTGTGCTGGTGAAGTGTCATGTTTTGACAAAATACCGGTATCTGCTTATCCGATAAAAGTATGAAGTTTTTGGGCTGGGGTGTGAGCAAAGGTTGTTCTTCGCTCAGCCGTCCTTTACAGTTGGTGGTGCTTTCTTCTTTGAAAACATGGCTTCCTGCCAAAACTGCACAAGGTTGTACAGCGTATGCTCTTGGCACAAACGTACTACATGTAGTATTACTAGGATTGAGGCACTGCAGGTTCCATGGGAATGGTCCTCCATCTCTGCGTGCTTGTCACCCTCAATCTGTTTCTGCTCACTCTACCTACTCCTTTCGTAACTCTACTTCTCTAGCTTTCCCCCTTTGCTCACCTAGTCGCAGACTACAGTCTTTCTTGCCTTCTGCTGTTTTGTTGTGGAACTCTCTTCCTCCATCTGTCTTGTCCTCTCCTTTGTCTGCTTTTTTCTTACATCACTTGGACGACCACTTTCTTCCGGATATGTTTAGTCTTGGTCTCCCATAGGGATTTTTTTTCTTTCTCTTATCTGTATCTATGTTTTCTTATCTAAGGAGAGCCTTAACATTAGTCAACATGTACTATCTGGTAGTCCTAATAAAAAATATATCAACAATACAAATCCTGCAGAGGGACAATGCATGCCCATAGATCTGTTTGTACGTCCCACATTCATGTTTCCTGTGGACTCATGATTCTAGCATCGATATTTCTTGACCATGGTGTCTACATTTTCTCCTGCATCTACAATATGTAGGAAGGGCCTGTGAGGGTTCCATGCACCTGCGCCACTTGTTTACAGGCCACCTTGCTATAGGTCTATTTGTAGTAATTTAGTTGGTACAATGGACTACTCAGAAATCTGAAGAAACTAATAAAGTAGGGAAAGACTTTTGTAGTTCTCTCTTTGGCTTTTTGTATTAATGTTTGGTCATTCTTTCTAGGACCGAAGCTCGCAGATGAAGCCGAAGCAGGTTTTAGAATTGGTTGATCAGCTTGGGTATGAAGGTATGTAGATGTTCAGGAAGTGATGCCAGTCCAAGTACTGTATTGCTCTGGGAATGGACTATTTTGTAAGAAAATTAAGACTGTGAAAATACTGTGAACGGGGGACCTGATTGCTTGTATATAAAATACTTCTCAATGAAAACCAGGAAATAGTAGCTTTGCAAAATGATATGCTTGTGAAAATTTGTTGCTATACAGTATTTATTGCATTGCTCAGAGATTTGTGTTTTGGTTAGCTGTGTTGAATGCTGCCTAAGATGTTCATAATTCTGATTGCTGTTGTCTCTTTTTACATTCCCTTGTCAGAGATCTCATTTGTTGTGAAACAGGTGGCAGCCAAGCTGAATGCACTTGATCAGGTAATAGTGATTTATATTGATTTAAGAAGAAAGAATGACTTTGAAGAGTTCACCCTCGTTGTAACAATAAAAGAAACTGAGGACTGTGGGCAAACACACAAGATTTTTATCGGAAGAAGACGTCTTGGCATTCAATGCCTTCATCAGTTCTACAGAACAACATGAAGATCTGAATTGATGAGAGAGAACACCAAAACGTCTTCTTCTAATAAAGATGCATGTTCACCCAGAGTCCTCAGTTTTCTTTTATCATTCTATCTATGTTGATATTTGATGTAGGGTAAACTGGTGCAGTGCTGTTATTTGATTTTGAGCCATGCTCACACACGTTTTTTATGCAGCTCTGCCTTAAGTACAAGGCTGTGGGGAATTTTGGATTTTTCCTTACTGTGTAACAAAGAGCTGCTCTTGGAATCCAATGTGAAGAAGTCTACGGAAATAGCAAGGCAGGACTTACATGGTTCTGTAGACTGTGGAGCATACAGTGTTATACTGGGAGGAACGTACACGTACTGGTTTATGTCTACATGCATGCATCAGGCCACTTGCTACTCGGCAGACCTGTGTTTACAAGCAACAGTAAGGAGAGGAGATAAAGTACACAAAGAGGGTGAGACTCCATTATTGATGCTAAATGCTGGGATTTGTTAGGAGGTATCACAACTCCAAGTACATGGCAGGTTTCTTTTGAGGTACTAGTAGGGTTTTTTATGTGCTTGCTTTTAGCATTTGCAGAAACCTGCCTGGCAAGATGATATGCTACGGGAGTTTCTTGAGCGTGTGGAACAGGATGATTCCAAAGTAAGTGTGCATGCCTTTACTCTCACGGTGCTGGGAGTTATGGCCAATGTCTCAGTGCTGAGCATCAACATAATGTTGCCCAGTAATTAGGCTGGAGGAAGGTGTTTTTTTTTTAACTGTAATTGTAATATTTTTTTGTAAATCAGGCTGTTGACGAGGCTCAAACTAAGCTGCAGATAGTCCGTGATGACTTAAAACTGATACAGGCAAGTGCTCACCTGATCTGCTTCATATGAGATTCAGTTGTTACAGATTTGTGATATCTGTTTCCCTTGCTATGTTGTTGGATGCAGTCTCAAGGTGTTCCTACTAGCAGTCAGGACTCTGAGTTGCCATCA
>JAOWAW010146350.1:0-10415 GCA_028565695.1 Nicola tetela | reverse complement strand
GGAGCGTCACAGACACACTGGTGCTAAGGCATTAATTATACCGATGAGCGTTAGAGACATCTAATAGACGGCCGTATGCGATTATCACTATAAACATTACTGTTAGGGCAATCACCCTGTAGCAAGTCCTCTTGCGAACTACTGGATTCATGAACACTAGTCCTCTAAGGTTCCTCTCGGCCGTTCATATTCCTATTCGCACTACTCTCACGATCCATAGCAGTCTGATTTGAAAACTCGTGTCCTCTCCTGTCGGCCGTGCGTTTTGCTATTCGTACTCACGATCCACTTGATTTATGAACACTTGTGTTTTGCTGGCGTTTGCTCGCATTGCTATTGACACTACTCTCACGGTCCGCACGATTTACGAACACTTATCCTTTACTTTTTCTATTCAGTACATAAATGAGCAACAACCATCCTGTCCATGTCCAAAATAACGCTGACACCCAAAGGAAACTTTTCCAGCTGGGCTCGCGATCGATCAATACGCTAGTCCGCATCAGATGCCATTTAGCGTACCACACCTTAGCCACCACACCAGCGCAAGATTTCATCGGAAACCTAGAGAATATTTATGATCTATATCAGATCTATATCGCACCCTTCGCACCTTTAAATCGCGTGGGGCGCATTGCCAATCTTCAGTACAGTTGCAGTGCTCTAGTCATGTCAGGAAATCCAGTGGTACACTACTTAACTCCTTTGTCAGAGATCATATCGACTGCGTCGATTATGCCAGTGGGGTGAAGAGCAGTGCGCTGGCGATTTACCTTACTGAGAACGACCGCAGGCTAGGGAGAAAAGCAATTTTACACCGTATTCGCAGGCCACTCGCGCTGGCGTGCGAGTCTTTTGCGCACTGTAGTTGTTATGCTAGTGAAATTCTGCAAGTGTTCTGTTCATGCTGCTGGATCACAGAGATAATTAGGCCTGTGTGTGTGTGTGTGTGTGTGTGTGTGTGTGTGTGTGTGTGTGTGTGTGTGTGTGTGTTTGCGTGTGTGTTTTGGCCCTGCGCGTCAGCAGGGTCAATTTAAGTTTTCGCGCTCTGCCTTCTCCTAAGTTTTTTCCTCACTCTAGCAGTCGTTTGGGCGGCCTTTTGGCCGTCCTATGCCGTTATGGTTTTTGTATCACCGCTCGTTGAGTCCGGGTCAGCGTCTGATGCTGCCATTCGTCGAGTGTCAAGGGTCTCCACTCGTCGCGGTTTACATGTGGCGGGCCTGCGAGTGGGTCGTGCCATCTTCGGCTCTGAAAAGTTTGCCCAAAGTAGAGCGAAGGGAACTTGTCAGTTTGACACTTGGAACGATCGGTCGTTGGGGAATGCATGTGGGCCTTTTGAAACAGCTTTCACTCGTGGTAGTCGGGTTTCGAAGCACTCAGAAGGCAGGCAGATTGACATCGGTGTTGGTGAATTGGCTAGGCTTGGGGTTGAAGTTGTCAGATTAAATATTTCCAGGCGCATCTCGGGCTTTTGGTGCTTTGCAGTGCGTTTTCCGAAATACCTGTCTTTCCCTCCGAACGAAGCGCTTGGTATACTCAGCTTGCATTGTTTTCACCTTGCTGTATAGTGCTGAGTGCTGCGCCATTCTCAGACGGGATAAAATCCGCCTTGTCTTAGTTGATGTGTTTGAACAACGGTGCCTTCGTTCTATTCTTGGAATCTCTTGGTGGGACTAGCAATTGCAACTTCACCACATTAATATTCCCAACACAGATCTCCGTAAACCATTGGGCGACATTGGCCTGATCTCCGACGTGATCCGCAAATGACGTTTGCAGTGGCTCGGACATGTGGCGCGCATGCCTGCTGATCGCATGCCAGCGCAGCTCTTGTTCGGATGGCTCCCCAAAACACGGCCTGCTTGTGGTCCTCAGCTCCACTGGAAGGACCCAGTCACTGCTGTCCTTAAAAAATTGGAGGTCCGTGGATGTTTCTAGGCTGCTCAAGATCGCCATGGGTGGAGGGCTGTTTGTCGAACACTGGTCGCCAGTTTGTTGCCAGCGTCAGCAATTTCTTGCAGTGTCTGTGCCCGGTTCTTCAAGAGCCAGTCTGGCTTGGCTCGCCATGCAGGCCACAAATGCAGCGCTGCGCGGCAGCTTCCTGTGTCGGAACAACCCGGTGCTCGGCAATGCACGAAGTACCAGCGGTGGTTTAAGAGTGCTGGTGGCCTTACTGTGCACAAATGCCGCCCAGCCGCAGCTCCTTCAGATCCTGCTGTTCCAGGTTGTACGTCTGCACCTGAGCCAGATCGTGTGCCCGTGACCACTTTTCAGTGTTTTGCCTTCCACTTAGAATGTTGTAATCGGTGCTTCCTATCTTCCCTCGGCTTAACCGCCACAGTTGTCACCGTGGCCGGCGCGCAGTCAACCGTGATTCTTTTCAAAACATCTGCAGCACTTGCGTGCGACGGTTCCACGGTTCATCCGATCTTGCACAACACAAATGTCGCAAGAACTGACTTTCTCTTTGTTCCCCCACTGTTTGTGGCAGAGCGCCGTGACCAATTTCCGGCAGCTGTAGACATGACATGGTGTGTGTATGTGTGTGTGTGTGTTGTGTGTGTGTGTCTGTGTGTGTACATGTGTGTCTGTGTGTATACATGTGTGTCTGTGTGTGTCTGTGTGTCATGTGTGAGTATGTAATGGGGGCCGCGATAACGTGGGGCGTAGACCTAATCTAGCGAGAGAGGGCTCTAAAGTATGACAGTTGGTCCCAAGCCTGTGCAATAGGATTAGCAAGAGGGGTTATGTGGAAACTTTAGTCACTCTCGCTCTGGTGTGCAGTAACTTGACATTTTGCTGCGTGGATGCACCTCAGGCCTTACCAGATATGCATTCTGAAAGTGACCCGCGTTCTCAACACTGCCACCGCGCTAGCGTTACGTGGTGAACTCCCGATTTCTTCTCCTTAAACTACCTACTGGACTCTGTGGCCTATAATAGGAGGATGCTATCTATACCAGACGGTTCAGTGACTTTGTTTATTTGTAAATCTCTGCTCGTCTGACAGCGAAAAAAATTCAAAGTGGAGGACTTGCTCATCTGTGGACTTGAAAGCTAGAACAGGGCCATTTGTTGTCAGTCTGAGATCTAGACAACAACTTGAGAAACTGCACTTGATGGAGCTGTGCACAATTACAGGCCGTTCTAGGATAGGAGATGCATGTGAGTACAGAAGAAAGGCAGACAATGTAGCCTTTGAAGTTGCTGAAGTTGAGCCGCGGAGGCTGCCTGCGTGCGTTGGATGGGGCGACTGATTGTCCAGATCTAGGCTAGAACCTAGCCATCCCCGAAACTAGCTCACCTCAGCCACTCCCGTAACTTCTAGTGTTCTCCATTTTACACTTTAAAATTATGCCACACTGTAAAATTATGCCACACTGTAAAATTATGCTACACTGTAAAATCATGCTACACTGTAAAATTATGCTACACTGTAAAATTATGCTACACTTTTAATGTTTTTGCGCTTCTTTGTAGATTTGTCTCAAACGGTACTAGAGAGTGGCGCAAATCCTGCTGGAGAATTAGTTAGAGCGTGTAGAATGTAAGAAAACGTAGAAAAGACGATGCATTTCAGAGTGCAGCCCATAAATTAGAATAGCAGAAAAATTTTATTTGGAATACGTAGTCAGCTATTGTGCGTTTGAGTGTTAGACTGAAACTACAGAAAATAAATTCGAGACAGTTTGCTCAGGATATCACCTAAGGTGACATTCTGTGAACTAGGACTTTTTCTTCAGCCAACGCTCCTGGCACATCATGATAGCTGACAGGCATACATCAGTAGAGGTGGTTCAACGATGATACAGTGGCTGGGCACCCTTACAGTAGAGACAAAATGATGTCAAATCATCGTTTTCCTTCAAATCTTTAGATTGCCTGAGATCACCTACCGCTGCCCTTAATAAGATACACGTACCATATGTAAGTGTAGCTATGTTGTGTCATGTGTGAACAGCGCGGACAAACGCCACTCTCTATTGCGTCTGCCAAAGGACATAGAGAAATTTGCTCCCTTTTGTCCTCAGCCACAAAATCTGCTGACTCACAAACAAAGGTGAGTGTGCTGGAAGTTGTTTGTGTGAATTTTGGACAAGCCACAGACGCGTACCTTTTGATTGTAAACGTAGACATGAACTCAGGTGTTGTCCTTGTCATAATTTACTTTTATTGATAGTAGCTGTTGCTGTTTTTGCCTGGGTTCTTCCTCTATACTACCATACATAGACGGATGTACATTTGGGGATATACCAGTGTAAATATTTGCTCAGCATCATTCTAATTGTTAACTGTTACATTATATAGCAGTAAAAGTTGGTCAACTAACAGTACCCACTGTCGTTGTGTATCTAGTTAGCAGGCCTACCTGCTGACTTTGTACACAAAGGACCTCTCCTACTTGATAACCCTATCGGTGTGTATAGGGTGGGGAGGGGGATAGTGCTAGTTCAGATACCTGGCTGTCCCAAGTTTAACGGGTTATCTAGGACCTGTGCTCAAAGGGAAACTGCTGCATTCCAACCTTTAGGATTCCAGCTCTTCAGTCTGGGGCCTGGCAATTAGTGTATCTATAGCGAAAGGTGAAACTGGAGGAATACCTATGCTTATGATTACGTGATGGATGATCTCTAACCTAAACTAACACTGACAGAAGGCTAGAACATGCACGTGTTACAGCTGAAGTGTATATTGTAACTGCTGTCGACACAGAGGACCTATTACCTGCTCATGTATTGCATATACAGCAGAGGATCATGAAAGCATCGTGGTGATCAGTGCCAAAACCTATCCTACAATGACTGTACATGACCCTAGTAATATGAGCATTCCGCACATGCAGCTGCCAGTATGGGCAGTTTTGTCATTCTCATCTTGGCATATATCAACTCTCTGTGCACTTGGCAGTGGATATAGGAAACTACTGGATGTGCATCTAGAGATACATCTTACTTTGATGACTACTACTACAGTGGGGATGATCATGATGATGAAACGTTGCAGCATCTAGAGTTTAGAAATTGGTCCCTCGTGGAAATTAGACACTTGTCTGGTAGAGAATGTTAGTTCGGTTATCATACTCATGCATTAAAATATCTGAACATATACTGTATGCATTGCATTGTTACACTGAGTTATCCCAGGATATGGGACCATTCTAGGGATTAGTCAATTTCTGGTTTATGTGCCTAGACACTCAGCGGTATAGATCCTGTTCATCTGTTACCTGTAACCATGTGACTGTTAACATTGTTTGTGCGACAAGTTTACAACCTGCATGCTACCCCTCTGTTTTTCTAATCCCAAACCATGTCTCTGAAGTCAACTCTGTGTTTCCTCTGCAGAAGCAAGCTGGAGAAACAGCTAAACAGAAAGCTAGCGACTCTGCAGTTAGTCGTGCTGCCTATGAAAGTGTGTACTGTAGGTACTATTAGATAAAATGTCGGATAAGTCAGTTGAAGCCTGCTCAATTTATAAACAGACAGACCACCCCAAGTCTGCAAGAGAACACTTGGTGAGCTACAAAAGGGTAGCAAATTCTAGCTATCCATATGCCTCTCTTTCACTCAATGCCTTGGTGTTTGGAATATGACATTCTATTACCAATATGTATTTATCGGATAATTTGCGCTAGAAAGTTTTAGATATGCCGGATTTGAACATATTGCGAACAGAAAAGTCACTCAGCTGATTATCTGACTCTCTCAAGATGTTCCAGTGGGGCAAATGGAAAAGTGTCTGGCAAGAGAAATATCTGTGCTGGTTCAAGTGATCAAGTCTATGCTGGTATTGAGCAAAAAGATGTTGTTGGAGTTCAATCTCTCTGTAACCTCGCTCATCACTACCAGCATATCTGTATTGATACCATTTAGATTTTCTACACTACCAATTGAGCATTTTACCATGGTTTCTAGGTCAGTCAAATAATTGCGAGCTCCAACAAATCAAGCATTGCTTGCTGTAACTCTAGATAGGGCTTCTCCGTTTGTAATTTTCTGTCACTTTAGCATATAAAATCATTTGGCCTGTGGTTGAAATTTAAACCAATTACAGCGGTGACAGTTCAGATGAAGACTTACCCACAAGGCAGCAGGTAAAAGGAGTGCAGATACATAAAAAATTCTAATTTACCATCCAATGCAACTACAAAATGTGTTAATTGTCAAGGAGAATGCCTGGGCAACTTCCTGCAACGAAAATACCAACTCTGGTTTCATGGAGAGATCGAAAAGAGGACAGAATGATGATGCTGGAGACAACGATGATATCAATGACTGAAAAAGTTAAGGCTGTCAGTGAAAACAGATGTCCGTTTCATGTCTGTGCTCACTATTGTGTTAGAGCTACAGCGGGAGCGTGACTCAGCCATTCTAGAAAAACGAGACCTGGTGAGGAAACTGGAGAGTGAACGACAGACAGCCCAAAGACGACAACAAGAGATGGAGAGAGCCCATCGAGAGACTAGAGAGGAACTGCAAAGGCAAAAATCAGTGAATCATCAACTGCAAGAACATGTATGGTAGCATGTATGAATGTGCTAGTATCTACCTATTTCAGTAAATCTCAATATATGATCTAGCCATAAGATGGTAGCAGATATTTACCATATATTCAATAATTTTCTGTATACCCTGGACACATACTCTGATGAACACTAAAATGAAATTAGGTAGCAGGATTAGTGAAAACCAAATCTACACGCAGTGGACATATGTGATGCAATATCCATGTCCTCTATGTCATCACAGTCTGCTCAGGAGGTCCAACAGATTTCTGCAACCTCTCAAAAGCAACAGCAAGAGATGGAGAGAGCCCATCGAGAGACTAGAGAGGAACTGCAATGGCAGAGATCAGTGAATCGTCAACTGCAAGAACATGTATGACAGTATATGTGAATGTATCTACCTATTTCAGTAAATCTCAATGTGTGATCCAGCTGTAAAATGGTAACAGATATTTACCATGCATTCGATAATTTTCTGTATACCCTAGATACATACTCTGATGAACACTAAAATGAAATTAAGTCGCAGGATTAGTGAAAACCAAATCTACACGCAGTGGACATATGTGATGCAATATCCATGTCCTCTATATCATCACAGTCTGCTCAGCAGTTACAGCAGATTTCTGCAACCTCTCAAAAGCGACAACAAGAGATGGAGAGAGCCCATCGAGAGACTAGAGAGGAACTGCAAAGGCAGAGATCAGTGAATCGTCAACTGCAAGAACATGTATGGCAGTATATGTGAATGTATCTACCTATTTCAGTAAATCTCAATGTGTGATCCAGCTGTAAAATGGTAACAGATATTTACCATGCATTCGATAATTTTCTGTATACCCTAGATACATACTCTGATGAACACTAAAATGAAATTAAGTCGCAGGATTAGTGAAAACCAAATCTACACGCAGTGGACATATGTGATGCAATATCCATGTCCTCTATATCATCACAGTCTGCTCAGCAGTTACAGCAGATTTCTGCAACCTCTCAAAAGCGACAACAAGAGATGGAGAGAGCCCACCGAAAGACTAGAGAGGAACTGCAAAGGCAGAGATCAGTGAATCATCAACTGCAAGAACATGTATGGCAGTATATGTGAATGTATCTACCTATTTCAGTCAATCTCAATGTATGATCTAGCCGTAAAAATGGTAACAGGTATCTACCATGCATTCGATAATTTTCTGTATACCCTGGACACATGTGCACACTCAGATGAACACTAAAATGAAATTAGGTAGCAGGAGTAGTGAACATCAACTCTACACGCAGTGGACATATGTGATGCAATATCCATGTCCTCTATGTCATCACAGTCTGCTCAGCAGTTACAAGAGATTTCTGCAACCTCTCAAAGGCAACAACAAGAGATGGAGAGAGCCCACACAGAGACCAGAGAGGAACTGGAAGAGAAGAAATCAGTGATTCGTCAACTGGAACAACAGGCATGGCAGAATGTGTGAATGTACCTGCCTATTTCAATAAATACCAATGTATGATCTAGCCAATCAATGGTAGCCTAGATTAACCATGCATGCCATTATCAGCTGTATATCCTCAGCACATACTTCGATGAAGACTTAAAGGAAATGAGATTGCAGCTAGTATATACTAATGCCTGCATTCAGTCGATGTGTGTAATTTCATTATTGTCTCCTCTGAATCATCACTATCTTCTTTCTAACTTTCTAGTTTATTTAATTATATTATAACTAACATATATACTCTTTTCCGCAAAACTTCAGCAGATACTTTAGCAACTGAAAGTCTAAAGTACTTATTACTACATCTGTCTGTGTGAAAGGTTCTCACTCCTTCAATAAAGTGTGTTTGTTTATAGCTTCAGGAGAAGACTGCTCAAAATGCGGCTCTGAATGACACGATCGTGCGAGATGTAGCAGAGAAAGGACAGCTGAGAGTTCAGCTGCAACAGCAAACCACAGCAGTTGCACAGGGCACACTTCCTTCAGCTTTCCAGGTCACAGTGACGATTTCATTTTTCTTCTAGAAAATAAATGCATGCCAGTTTGCACAACAATACACTGTGTCTTAACTGCATTGTGAGCTTCCTCTATATACTATCATATAGGAAACTTTTCGTGTAACAACAGAACTCATGCAGAAACTGTGTTAACCTACCAGATACAGGTAACATTGCATGTGAGGAAAGGACTCATATACAAATTATGATCAATGGCACTCTTTATGAGCCTTCTTGTGAACAAATTATATAAATATGTATATGTAGTCAAACCAGTAGTGCAAGTTTTCTGCGTGTATACACAATTCATTAAGATGTTGACAATGGAACAACTAACTATTTATCACATTACATACCCATCTATGCAATGTGGAATAACCTCATGGCTGTAATTGCCAGGTCACCATGGACAAATGCAATGTGAAAAACGTAATCATTCATTTGCACGTATGATGTCAGCGGTAGTAGTCTAACTGATGTAAAGGGATAGGATCAGTGATGTAATGTGTACTAAATGATGCCACCAGCTGAACTAGAAGAGGGACACCGTGCCTCTGATATGTTCTGCGGGCAAGTGCTGTATGGCACACACCTGCGTTATCTATCTCTGCATCACGCCTCCTCGTGCAGTTGTGATAAATAATTATAACAATGTAACTTGCTAAGTCAGTATAATATAGAAAACTCAACATTGCAATTGGCATGAAATTATCCATTCTGCTTCTTCATTACTTGCATTTTAACAACTCATGGTTAACGTAGGCATGTATCTACAATGATACTGTCAACAAGAGAGACATAGTAGGATGGCAGATTCAGACAACGTTTCGCCCATATAGGGCTTTATCAGGTCTATTTATCAGGTCAGGTATAGGAAGTAGACCTGACAAAACCTTATGGGCGAAACGTTGTCTAAATTTGTCGTCCTAGTCTAGATCTGTTTCTCTTGTTGAATGAGCTCTCCACTACCTTTCTTTCTACGTACGAATAATGATACTATCACACTATTCAAAGTAGTTAATGATCTTTGTGCTGTATTGATCAAACTACAGAGCATGTCCGTGTCGCCCATGGTGATGTCCGATAGTACCAGAGCCAGGTTTTTTGAAATGCGTGCTCAGCTAGCTGAGAGTCAGATGCAAGAGATCTACGCTCTGTTTACTAGCAAGGTGGGTCTAAACCGCAGTAATTGCATGACCCTCAGAAGTTAGTGTTGTAAACCAGCATGCCAGTGGTAGGCAGAGACTGAGTTGCAAAGGCAGTCTGGGCTAGAGTGTAAGAGACCAAGAGCTTCAGAGGTTCACATTTGAGTGAAACTTTGATAGACAGGTCACAAAATGCGCACCTTAAGGTATTATAGTGAGAGTTGTGCTCATCTGATTGCTACAGTATCTTGTGAGTTAGGATCTCAGCTGCTTGCAGGAGAAATCAGTTCCTTTGACACACCCTCTCATGTACATACCTCTCTGAATATAGCGATTTGACTAGGAGGGCATAATCATATTCTCTAAGGATTTCATCAAGTATTTTCACCTTCTGTCATACAATGTTCTCAAATCTTAATGCATTTGTACATAAATTGAGGATCAGAAAATACACACAACAATTAAGAAAAGTTCTGTATTTGCCTTTAGCTTGGAGACTTTGACGTCAAAAATCTCATTGCACACGGCTCTGAAGGAGCAGTTTTCCTGGCCACTTGTCAAAAACCACGTCTCCAGGACCGAGCAAAGGAGTATGCTTTGAAAGCAATGTTCAACATCTTCCGTTTTGCTACTGTGACACAGGTAAATCTGCTAGAAGCTCAGAATCATGCAGTCCTTTTCAGCTAATGTCCTGATTAACTCCCTGAATCTTTCTTTAAGGTTCGTCAAGCGTTTCAGAATGAGTACGAGATCCTGGCTACTCTTCCTTTCCACGAGA
>JAOWAW010146328.1:0-10415 GCA_028565695.1 Nicola tetela | reverse complement strand
GATAGTGCGAGCAAGTCTGACCTGCTAGGTGACTTGGTGCCACAGGTTTGAGTCCTGGATGTGTACACTTGCTCTTTGGGGATTTTTCTGATTTATTTCCTTCTATTTCTCTTTCCAATTTATTTCTATCTTGAACTCCGTTGAGTGACGTGCTGGACCGTGACTGGTCCCCGAGGGAATGGGAAAAAGTCAAAATGCACCTTGGAGTGGGGTGCATCAAGTGTACATGTAACATCTTCTGTGACTCCCGTGTGGATCAGATAGCCCAAGCTCAAAACTCTCTTTCAAGCCATCCTTTTTTGAGGCTGGTGTGATAGCGCAGTGGATAGTGCGGGCAACTCTGATCTGCTAGGCGATTTGGTGCCGCAGGTTCGAGTCCCAGATGTGTACACTTGCCCTTCAGGGATTTTTCTGATATATAATATATATATATATATAAGCACATACATTGATATGCGATACTAGTATGTCTCATATAATGCAAAATGGATATACATGTAGAAGTGCATGTGATTTTGTTTAGGGCTGTGGTGTACAGTTTCATGCTTGCCCAATAAGAATACGTATGTGCATCAACAGGATTGTACCACAAAAAAACAACAACATACAAATAGATCAGTACACAGAGAAGGAGAGAGCCTTCAGTGTGAATACAACCGGAAACAACCAAGAACATACTTTGTAGAGTATTATGTATGACTAGAATACTCCCCTCCAACTCGGTAGAGGATTATGGCTGACTAAAATCCCTCTCGGTTGAGGACTATTTTTTCTTTGTGGTTCAAAACGGAGTGAAGGCACCTTGAATCAAAAGATTTCCAGCAGACACTCACACTAGCCCTGGAATCATCCCAAGAACCTTTCTCAAGTATGTCACTGACAATGAAGAGCAGAAAATGAACAGCTAGATAGAGGTGGCCCTGGAGAGTAAGACCGGTGGAAGGATCAAAACTAAGACTTGATGGACTGGGTCTCCCAAGTGTAGCAAAAGCAAAGTTAAGAAAAAGGCAGAAAAGCTCAATATAGACCTTACCCTGACAGCTGTACTGGCACATTTTTTAAGATAGGTTCATAGATAGTTAGCACATGTGAAAGACAGGTGGATGTGAAGTGATAGACAGATTGATGGGTACGTTGATAGATACATAAATACATGCAGATAAAGCGATGTACGGATAGATAGATAAACAGAAAATAGATAACTAAAGGTAGACTCTACCATATAGTTGACAGATACAGGCTGGTACAGTGATGTTGTAGATACATACTTGCACATGTAGACAGGTAAGTGGAAGACAGATTGTTCGATGCTCAGTTTTTCAACTCTCATCAAATAGGTCATGGTGGACAATCTCTTTAGTTTTTTCTTTCCAAACATGTAAGCACGCAAATATTGTGTATCAGGATAGTTTACTGGCGTGGTCCCGCCAATAGCGCAAGCAGTGACCTATTTGTATGGCACAAGTATTTAAATGGTCAATAGATCTACGACTACTAGTCCTGCCGTTAGCCTATGATTGATCCACGATGGTATCGGCCATTGAATTCTTGTCCTCTACAAATACTTACTTACCAGCTTCAGCTATCAGGTTGTGGCCACAAGCGTGGCCAATGCCAGGCAAGGCGTCGTACTCACATATAAATGCCACATTCGCTCCGCCAGCCAGTCTAGAATACGACGCTCGGAAGCCCGTGCTCATGATATACTCAGGAGTGACGGAGAAGCCAGCTTCATTCAATGTACGTGTGAGAATGGAATGTGCGAAATGCTCTCGTCGTCCAAGCTCTGGGTTTTTCCAGATCTGCTCGCTCGTCTCTCTCAGTAGCTCCGCCAGTGAATCAATGGCTTTCAAAGCTAAGGTGTACAGCTGCTCAGCTCCTTGTGCCTCCGCTTGGCCGTGCTCTGCCCTATTCATTGTTGACGACACCTCGTCACAACCGGCATGCAAGTCAGTTGGTGACTTTCTACCTCGCCACAGATAGGAATATTATTGTTAACTTTCAAAGCAGTTACTGATTATGAGTGTCATCAATCTACTCCACACGCGGTGAATGTGTCACTGGTGGATCTGCCTATGGTAAATTCTTTACGCGGTCGAACGTAGTAGCGTCGAACGGCGAGCTCATGCAATAGTAAGCCAAGCCAGCTACTGCGGTTTCTCCCCACTTTAGCGCGGCTCAATACAGCGCATCTCAATGATCGCCTGCCCCAACAGAGCGCACCCCAATTCAGCGTCACTCAATTTGGCGCAGAATCAAGCCCTATGGAGCGCATCTCAATAGAGCGCTCCCCGATTCAGCGTGACTCAACTGGTTGGCATAGCTTTAGGCACAACGGAGCGCATCTCAATTGCAATGGACCGCACCCTAACAGAGTGCTCCCCAATTCAGCGCTCCCCAATCGCATTCAGCGTATCAGACATGTTCTTGCCGTGAAGAATCGCAGACGATCAACAGCTAGCGATATAGCTGCTAGCAATCAAGGTAGAAGGACTAGACTGCTCGGGTAGGCAGGACACACGCAACACACACGCTATCAGGATGTAGAGTCTGGTAAAGTTTGGAGATAAACGCTTCTACATGCTCGCGCAGTCCCGGCAGTGAAGGTCGTGCGACAGTGTGAGACCGTGCGATAACTGACCTTAATGTGCTTTTCTTTGGAAGGAAGCGACAGAGATTGATCAGAGAGAAGTACTACTCGAACAGGGAAGATTCGCAGAGCTATCTCCATGATCTTAGTCCTTTCATTATCATGATTACTGGCAAAACAGTCTTGCCGAGTCGAGCTGTTAGCCATCTCCTTGATGAATGTAGGCTTTTCTGCAGTTTACGCGGAACTACGACATAATTGGCAGACGCATATGGTCGATTGGCAAAACCCTTCTTCAAATGGCCTGCTAATTCTTCTATAATAATGCCAATTATTTTCCAAAGCAAGACCAAACTTATCCGCAGGGTTCTTCAGGAGGAAAATCTTTGAACACCAGATATCTTGAGCGGCGCTGAATTGGGAAGCGCTCTAATAGGGTGCGCTGATGTGAGGTTGTGCTCTCCAGAGCAGAACGGCACACGCTGAGCAGGAGCCTCTTGTCGCTGAATTGGGGAGCGCTCTGTTGGGGCAGGTGGCCATTGAGGTGCGCTCCATTGAGACGCGTTGAAGTAGGTTGTGCTCTGTGGAGCAGCGCTGAAGTGGGTTATACGGCTACTAACAGTAGTGCATGAGATTGAATCAAAATATCGGCTGCGTGTGTGGCAGATTACTTCATCGAGAGGGCTGCATGAAGAGCGGTTTTGTACGTAAGTGGTGGGAAGCAGCCGTCTGTATACATCTAGCTGACACACACAACACTTCGAAATTGTAGTCTACGCAAGGCCACTATGGTATGATTTACTGTCACAAGCATCTACTTTCAGCGAACTAACATTTGTCGGATTTACGAATTTTACGAAAGCAAGAACCGACTGATTACGAAAATTTCTAGTTTTACACAGTAGTGCTTTTTACAGTATATCCGTATCCTTTTCTCTTCTCTACATAATGTAGAATCGAACACGGGAAGTTAAATCAACCACTCCGTTTCTTCCTATCTTTGTGGGGGTTTGTGTTACGTCTCCGTCATTGTATGTCACGGCGTTCCAGTATCTTCTAGTCCATTGTCCCACGGTTGTCCACGTCGGGAAGGAGGTTTACTAACCCTTTCGGCAAAGTCTTTCAACAGTGTGCAGAGAGCCATACAGACCCGGATGCCTGCCGAGCCACTGACTCAAAACAGTTCATTCATTGGCGTTCGTTTATACGCGATACGACCGGCTTTTATTCGTGGCCTGCGTTCTGCGGTGATCCCTCTTCACTGAAAACTCCAGGGGGTAAAGGCAATTCCGTGATCGTCTTTTCAAACCCAGACTATGAAGACGGAAGCTTAGTGGTATTCGGTCTACTTTTTTTTGCTTTTTGGCTGCTGATCTGTCGGAAATCACAACTATATAATTTATTATACTGTAAATTCCCTATTTACGACATAGTGCCCCGGCGTTTATTAATTTCAACCCCGCAAACCCAGCAGCAGGTGCTTGAAATTTCATTCTAATTTTTCATCAATCTTCCCAGCTCTTGTCTTACCAATCGCCAGCTTCTTCATTGTCATTGCTCTGTTCCTTATCGTCTTAGTTTTACAAAGCGACGACGGCGCGCTCTACGCTAACCCACTCTGTGCGTAGTACGCGTTGTCCCAGGAGTTGTCCGAGTGCGGCAGAGCGCTCAAGCTAGGCGCAGGGTAGGGGGCGGGGTAAATTTGCCAGTCATTGACAAGCCATCCAGATCCTGCGCGTTGGCGATGCCGTTAACGTTACACTAGAACGAGTAGCGCGTACTATTTATTATGTATATTATACCGTACACAGCCCACGTATGAGGAGCCGCTAAAAGCTAAGTTGATGTAGGCGGTCAATTTTTTCAACGCACACGATGACGAGGTTCATGAGGTACTAAATATAGGGCGGCGCTTATTTGAGGGAGGCGCTAAATAGCGATTTTACGGTAGTAACTTAGTTAGTAGAAACCCTCCTGTATTGGCCTCTACTGCGCGTCTCAGTTACTAACACAGTCCGTGTGCCTCCGAGATGGTGTCTTTAAAATTTCATACTCTCTTTAGGTCTTGCTCTATGTCAGGTACGGTAACTTGAGGGCTCTCTCTATCCCACTCTCTTCCTCTGAACCATTCTCTGGGCTCTCTCTATCCCACTCTCTCCCTCGGAACCCTTCTCGGGACTCTCTCTATCCCACTCTCTTCCTCTGAATCATTCTCGCTCCCTCCCTGGCCGATGTCCCTTTTTAGTTAGATCTTTCTTGGTCCGTCCGCCATGTTTTGTTTGTATCTTTACTGACTCGTGTGTTTCTATCAAGTTCATACTCGACTTAAAATTCAGCTCTACAGATTCGAGATCCTGACCGCTAATGGAAATTTGACGATCCTCCTGGAGCGCATCGTTTCGGAGTTGATTCGGTCACCCGTGTTACACAATGCAGAAAAACAGTTTGGTCTGTGTGTGCGTGTTCCTAGTCGCACTGCAAGTGGTCAACGTGCTAAGTAAGTTTATTGTCTACAGCCTAATGAAGACACTAGGGCCAGTTCTACTCTTCGTTAGTATGTTACCATGGTTCCGAGCAAGCCGACCTTATGACAGTACTGGTTCGGAATATTTTGATTTGTCATAAACATGACGGCCCAACGTGATACAACGCTCTGTTGCAGCAAATGATCTGGTGATAGCTAGGCTTTGGACTCGACTAGGCTTCGGTCCAGTTTTGGTGCTGTTTACAGATGCGGCGGCTGCATATTTTTGTTTTTTTTTGGGGGGGGGGGGGGCAAGGAAAAGGAAAGGGGATCCGGGGTCTCCCTGGAAAAATTTTGAAATTTAAAGTGCTAACCCTTTAATGTTTTAATTCTGAGCAGCAAAGGAGCACAATTGCTCTCCTAAAACGAAAGCGAATATTCTTGCGCACTCATTCTTACACTCACCAAGAGACACTGAAAGTTCCCTTCGGTAAAGCACACGTTAACTGTATACCATATTCACGCGGACTGCAGCTCTACAGCGTCGAGTGAAGCGCATGCGCATTGCACATCCAAGTACACCGGTACCGTAAGTAACACTTTATAGGACTTTGAGGTTTTCCCGTTACCAGCTAACGGCACAGGCTAACGCGAGTAGCGCTACTTTGCAGGGCACTAGCTGGTAAGTGGACTCGAGGTCTACACATACACGAGTACAAGCACAACTTTTCATGTATCTACGATCAGACACTGATCATCGCGCGTTCAGCTGGCTACACCGTACAACATGAATGTTCCTTAAGGCCAGCGGTGGGTGATCCTACACTGACATTTCAGGTCTTTTTTATTTTCTCTGTCAACATGAAGCAGTCTATGAAGGAAAGATGTATTGAGCTCAGCATTCGATTCTGTTGAGCACTTTGCCCAAAATTGGAGAAAATCAACTGGCACATGTATGACGCCGCATGGCGCTTGCAATCTTTGGAAGCCCTTTTCTCAGCTCCCTTTTAGAGCAAAACTTCGTAATTCCCTTAAGCTCCAGTTTTTTCATATCTCGGCCGATTTCCTTCGGGTTGTTTTTGTTCTCTTCCTAATTAAAATGCCTACAAAACCTTGCTACAGAATTTTGAAATGTTATCTGTGAGAATAATGACAGCCTATCTAAGACAAAAAATAGCGTTCAAAACTGCCCTAATTCACTTTCTGCAGCTTTACCTCGGGTTACACTCTGAATTTCGAAAAACTGTAGTAAGGTTTTGTTCCGAAGAGTATTCTGAAGAAGTGCACACGTTAACAAAGCCAAAGGAGGCCAAGTGCCCAGTAAAATGGGAAGTTTTGCCTTTTTATTCTGCCCGAAGTTGTGCACTTAAACAGGATAACACTTGTTGAAGATGGACAGTGAATTTCATCATCATCATTATCATCATCAAATCAAAGCGCTGATCAGACTGTAATTTCCTTTTCTAGATGGGTGTCAACTAGACGTAACCGTAAGTCCAAAAATCAAGTGAGTTATGCACAATCCGCTAAGTGAAAACCGCTGTTTTTTAGTTTTTTTTTCTCATGTTAAAAGTGCCCATTTTCTCTTTCTACTCTTCTCCCTGGTTATCGACCTGTGAAAACTATGTAAACATTTGTTTTTCATAAACCCACTTGTGCCTTCTCAACATCAGACAGAAGAGAATTAATGTGGGTAAGCAAGGGGGAAAGATGCCCAAAATTGGTGCGCAAGCTAACATGAACAAAGCCTGTAACGAACTTGGACTTACAGATTGGGCCAAGAGGGAAAGAGTTCGTAGCGCTTACACAATAACACCGAGGCAACTCTAGTCGACGTCACCTACAGCCGCAAACCGGTGGCGTAGCTGACTCAAAACTCAGTCAAAAGAATAGTAGATTCTTTCCAACAACCTAGGGTCTGGTGAGAGGATATAAGCCCCGGAAAAATACCTGAAAATCGTTCATTGTTAGGCCACACGAAATACAGGTGTAAGTAAATCATAGTAATGGCCGCCTGTGAGCACCACCCACGCTATACAAAAGTAATACTATAATAATAAGGAGCCATGGTGTCTGCGGAAGAGCCCTCCCCTGCACTGTTGTCCCATGTCCACACTATCTCAACAGCGATCCCTGGTCCTTTGCGAACTTTTGGCGGCAGTCATCATGCTCCATACCACCCGATGTAGCAATCGCCGGGAAACCGTTGCAGCTGGCAGGGTGTGCTGTATGTTCCGCTGGTGTGGATGCCGAGCGTTTAGCCGTGGCAGCAAAGACATCACCTTCTCGTTGGATCTCTCCGAACTGGGCTTTAGCGAAAGTGTCGGTCTGTGGCAAAATAGACCTTCTCCGCTCAGAGAACAGTCCTCGCTGAACAGCCACACATCGAAAAGCCTTTCGGCGAACAGTCGCATGACCGCGGAAGTGCCAGACAAAGCTCTCGATCGCGACACTGTGTATCGATTTCCATGTCCGGGATACGTGTCTGTTAACATTATTTGGTATTCGGTGGTTTATTTGAGATATCCGCGTCCATCGAGTCGAGCTCGGGTCAGTACCACTCCTTAAATACTAGTATTCAGAGGTCTCCCCTGGCTCTCTCCCGGTGCATGGTCATAGAGAGCCTGGCTCAGCTGCGCAATGTCAGTAGGAGTAGCTGACTGCACCCGTACACTGTTACATGGAGGTGGCACATTTGTCCAAAGAAGCTAGTCCAAAAATAAGACTGCTCCGAAAGTAAGGGGCCGTCCATAATTATCGAAATTTTCCTAGATCCGTATTCCCAACGAAAGGGGGTGGGTGGGTAGCGGGCAATGAATTGAGAAAATTTTTAATTGGTAACTGTGTGTGCACATGTACTGTACGTACATGGAGGACTACTGCTAGCTGGCCTACTAAGTTGTAGTGCGAAAGCGTAGCATTAATAAGGAGATTTGCATGCAGTAGAATATGGTTGTATCTAGATCCATGAGATCACACCTGGCGCATTCAGTTATCTAATGACACATGGTTGCACTGCTGCAACACGGCAGGCTTGGAATCGAATGGCCACACTTGCCGGCGCCAGTAGCATGCATTGTTGCACGGGGACCTCACGGCGGCCTTGGCAAGTCATCACTTCTGGCTCGTGTATTTGTATTGGTGCATACTATTATGCATAATATTAATAATATGATGTATACTTCATCATCAAACTTATTTTGGTACGGAAATGGGGGTGGGTGGGTGGGGTCAGGCTAATTCTTCACGGATACGGATTTAAAAAAATTTCGATAATTACGGACGGCCCCTAAGTAGGCTTCCCATCGTGACACTTTTTTTGCCCGTAAATAATACACGCCGCAGTTAAAGAGCTCGTGTGAAAAAAAGTAAAAAACTCACAGTGTAGATCTAGTATACAATAATTATAGTACATGCCGGTATATACATGTGCATACCGGTATATACATGTACATGTATACTGCCTACATGCTTTGTGAGATGGATCTTTCGTTGCTCAGACGTCAGGATAACTCGATTAAGAGTTTCGCCCCAAATATAGGTGCAGCACTTGCGCCAAACTCATCCAATTTTAAGCACGTATGTCGTATGGACTTGTTTTCCGGTGTTTACTGTCCTGTAGCATTCTCCCCGCTGTTACAGTCGAGAGCGCACCAATTCTACTAAGAAAAGCCGGACAACTACCGCTACCAAGTACCTCAGAACTTCGAGTCAGAACACACTCGTGAAAATATCGCAACCTGACTTTGACACGTGCTATTTCCCAACCTGCTTGGCGTGACTCGGATGATGAACTCATCTAATCATCATCATCATCGTGCTTCCGTAGCTCTCTTCATCAGAGCAGCTGCGGCTTTAGCACCTTAACCACACCTCTGCGCCAAGAACGAAGCCAGTGGCACGAGGTGAAATGACTACATCGGGTGGCGCGAATTCAAACTACAGGTTTTGAATCAAGTTCGTTGTCACCGCGTTTCATGTATCTTCTATAGTCCATTGTCCGACGGTTGTCCATGCCATTCCATGCCAGGAAACTGAGAAATTTACTAACCCTTCCGGCGACGTCTTTCAACAGTGTGCAGATAGCCGTGCAGACCCGGATAGGTACCTGCCAGCACTGTTGACCCATAGCAGCTGAAGTACTTTATGTTCCTGAGAGTGACGTTCTGTTACACGCGATACGGCGTTCACTCGTGGCCTGTATTCCGCGGTGTTCCCTCTTCAGTGAAAGTCCCAGGGGTAAGGCAACTCGGCTATCTTCTTTCCTAAGCAAAACCACGAAGACGGAAACTTAGTCGTATTCGGTTTGTTTTTGCTTTTTGCTATTGGCTGCTCATCGCGAACTCTTAACTTTGTCCTGCATATCTTAGTAGCAACCGTCCAGTCGTTCTGGCTCCTGGCTTCTCAGTTACTAACAATGTTCGTCTGCCTCTGTGACGATTTCTCTTTCAGGCTCTCTTTACGTCTTCCTCTATTTCAGGTGCGGTAACTTGAGGGCTCTCTTTCTCACTCTCTTCCTCTCACGCACTCTTGCTCTCTCTGGTGTCCCTTTCTTTCTCGCTATGCCCACCGTGTCTTCAGTTCGTTTCTCTGGTGACTCGTTATATTCATATTCTTCGCAGAATCCCACCCACTATTGGAAATTTGACGACCCTCCTGAAGCGCATCGTTACGGAGTTGATTCGGCCACCCGTGTTACACAATGCAGAAAAACAGTTTCGTCTATGTGTGCGTATTCCTAGTCGCACTGCAAGTGGTCAACGTGCGAAGTAAGTTTATTATGGTCTACAGCCTAATGAAGACACTAGGGCCAGTTCTACTCTTCGTTAGTATGTTACCATGGTTGCGAGTAGGGCAACCTTATCCCAATACTAGTTGGGAAGATTAAATTTCTTACTTGTCATAACAATGAATGGCCAATAATTGCACGTGCACTGTCAGTCTGTCACATCAAATGATCATGAGATAGCTAGGCATTGCAGTTTGGGTGCTGTCTACCACCAACAGTGTCAATGGCAACAAATGGCGTGCGCATGGCCATGGAGCCGTCGCAGGCCATGTGGTTTACATATAGCGGATGCCCAATGCCACGCAAAGTCCACATTGAAGAGCTCATTGAAGCTCTACATTACATACAGGATTAGGACCAGGTCGCTACAGGTTGCAACAAAGCTAAGCCGCTTTAGTTGGGACAAACGAGGTTGTAATAGTGTTTACAGCGACGGAGTTCCTTGAGCTCACGCTCATCATGCAGTCTACCATGTAGATCTTGAAGGCGCGACTGAAACAAACCTACGCGCACGAAGCGCAGTGTCGGCATGCTGGAAATGTTGCAGCTTGGCGGAACCAAATCCACCTGCA
>JAOWAW010146306.1:0-10417 GCA_028565695.1 Nicola tetela | reverse complement strand
GGACAATCTCTCTGATGAAGAGGAAAACACCAAGAAGAGTGTTCCTGAGCGACTTGGCATTTGCATGTCACAAGCTGCAAGTGGCTTTCTCACAATACTCATGATCGGTTCTCTGTAACACACACACACACACACACACGCACACACACACGCACACACACACACACTACTATCATAGGAAATGTTTGTTTCCTTGTTTCAATTTATTTTTTTACATGTAGTTTTGTTGTTTGTGTGCTGATGACCAGGGGACCTCAGTCACCGTCACATCCATTACTGATCTCGCTGCTTTCCTTATCGGTGCCACAACGGTAGGTCAGGAAGGCAATTGCTGAAAAATAAAGATACTGTTTAAAACTTTTGACACCATGCCACATCCTGTGATCTGATAGTGTGTCTTCGAAATTTACTACTTTTTGTATGACTTAGTTGCATGTCCTGTGTTTGCAGATTTTACCAGCACTTAGGTCATTTTGCTTTTTTGCTGGCATCGGTAAGAGAACGGACAAGATGGAACGAGGATCAGCTCTTTCTAATCTGTTCATCGGCTTTTGCTCTATTGTGGCTGTGGCAGCATGACAAAAACCAAGAAAAATTGTGTCTCAAACAATAGGACAAGCTGTAATGAGTGGATGAAGTAGTGAGAGAGAAAGGTTATGCAATATGAGAGGGAGAGGGAAGGAGGGAGGGAGAGAAAGAGAGAGAGAGAGAGAGAGAGAGAGAGAGAGAGAGAGAAAGAGAGAGAGAAAGAGAGAGAGAGAGAGAGCAATTCATATGTATAGTAGGATTTTGATTTTAGTATTCTGATACCAACCAAGCTTTGAGGTACAAGTGCTGCTATATGGTAAGCACCAGCCCTCATTAGGTGTTGAATTGTGTAAAGTTTATTATGCAGTCTCTTAAGGGAGACGGCACCATTATGAACTCTTCACTTTGATAAAGTGAGTAGGCATAGTAAAAGATTGATGCTACTAACAAGTTCCTTTTAACTGAGTTATCTGTTCTTTGTGATGGCTTGTAATGGCAAAAAGATTGGTGCTCAGGGAGCATTGCTGTAACATTCTCTCTCCTTTCCTCCTACCAAATGCTTCAGGTGTTTTTGCTGACTTCTGTATGCAAATAACGTTTTTTGCCGCAACAGTAGCGTTGGATGCAGAGAGGTAAGTGATAGATCATTGTGTTCTGTGTCAGCCTTTGTGTGGTTGTTGCTCACACTTCACCTTGTGTCATTTTAGGAGGGTCTTTGTCAACCGGTGTTGGAGCTGTCACTTTCTGTGCCAATCCTGTCTGATTCTCTGCGTGTTTTGTTGTATTCTTTTCACTGTTTCTAGTTTGTTGTTTCTGTTGGCAAATTTGTGACAGCTGCATTTGCAGGTCTTTCCTCCTCTGGCTCATCAGACCACTCTTGTTAATTTTCATAACTTCTATTCTCTGTCTTTATGCCTTCCCTCAGTGAGAAATGTGAAACAAACTTTGAATTTTGAAATTTGGAGAGTTTTGTTTTTTAGTAGTTCCGTTTGGTATGGTGGTTGCTAAGCCACGTCTGCTTTTGCTCTGTCCTCATTTCTTCTGGGCGTTAGGGTGGATTCTAACCGTGATGCCTGCTGCTTCTGCGTTACGCTTCCAAAAGACTGGAAGCCGTTGAAGGTTGAAGGCCGCTGGCTTCGTCGCTACTTTGAGAAGTATCATGCGCCAATGTTGGCAAGGTTGCCTGTGAAGGTACTGCTTCGCGTTTTGATGTGATACTTTATTTGCTTTTCATGCTTGTCTTGCCTTATCCCTACTATCCATGTTTCTGTTTTCTCCCTTTGTCCGTCTGACACTGTCAGCCTGACTCTCCATCAACCATTGTGGTCTGTGTGCTAAGATTAAAAAAAAAATTGTCAGTTGCTTCCAGACTACCTGCCCATAGTAGACACTTATGCTTTGAACAAGTCTTTAAGCTCATACAATTAGCTCAGATACTAATATTACTGATGGTCATATTCACAGCTTATTTGTGTTTTTATTTTTTTCTCCTGTTTTGCAGATTGCTGTTATAGCTGCAACTGCTGCTCTGGCCAGTGTTGGTATATACAGTGCTACACAGATTGACAGCCATTTTGAGTATGATTGGTTCTATCCGGACGGCTCTTACATCTTGAGACATCGAACACTGGAGAAGAAAGTGAGTTCATTAGCATTGCTGTGCAAATTCCTGCAGACATGTTTCATGTTCCCATCTGTCTCTCTACTTGTGCTGAATTCTTCTGTGGTAGCAGACCATCCTTCTCGTCTGCTCTGTCTCTATCTCTCTCACCCTCTGTCTGTCTGTCTGTCTCTGTCTCTCTCTCTCTCCCCTTCTCCTGTGAATGTTTTTCTCTTGTGTGCTCTCTTGCAGAGGTTTTCCACACTCATGTGTATGTAGCATGTCATGAGCTAATTTAATGCTCTTTTGTTTTTCAGTACTTTCCTACTGGTGCACTCAATTGCAAGGTCTATCTTGGTAAGGAAATCTTTGAGCAAAAACCTTTCAATAGGTTCAAGCTCAGTTGTGGGTGTCTTCACCATCTTCTCATGTGTGTGTGTGTGTGTGTGTGTGTGTGTGTGTTGTTTTGTTTATTACTGACAGCGTGTTCACAAATATGCAGTTCTCCTCCTCCTTCAGGTGATGTTAACTACAGCAGTCCAGTTGTTCAGGGTAAACTTCATGAGTTGGTTGACAAGTTTGTGGCCAACAAATACGTTGTGGACAACTCTGTTGATGCATGGATTGATGGCCTGGAGCAATGGGCAAATGGTAAGCATGGCCATTCATCTTCACTACAGTTGTTACTTGGATGGAGAAGAACAGGAGAGGATTGTATTTTTCTGCATTTTGCAAGGTGAACAAGTGTTGATCATTATGAGGGTGTACTGTGGCATGGCTTTTCTTGAAGACTTACATAATTTTTTATTCACAAAATTGCACTGAAGCAGCTGGCAATACTATAGAGTATCTGACATAAAAGGTTTGATAGCTGAGTTGATGTACTTTGACTGACTTGTAGGCAGCAGTGTCATTGGAGATCAGAACTTCTACACAGCTTTGCCAAAGTTCATCAACACACCTGCCTACCAACATTACGGCAGTTCATTCAGTTACACGAACCAACCACGTGGCTCATCCAACGTCTCCTTAGCGGTATCAAACCAGTTTCACATTTGCTGCGTGGTCCTGTTTTTGTTAATAGTGTTCAAGTTGTTTGCTGGAGGCTAGTGACTAAGTTTCTTGAGCATAGCAGTCTTTCATGTTTGCATGCTCACAACCCATCCCCATCTGCAAGTAGTGAATGGCATCCAATAAGGCATTGTACTAGTAGTGTGTGTAAACTGTGGATAACTTATGTGGCTGCAGTCATGTGTAGTGTTAGCAAAGTGGAAGAGAAGATTAGTAGAGAGAATGAGGAAGTGCATGAGTTAGGAGAACAAGGAACGTGGATGTTTCTCTTTTTACAATGTCTGTTATGTGCTGACACAGGCAACTCACTTTAGTGGCTTGCTAATAAACCTACCACACACACGTGACAAGTTAGATGCAATGGACAGCCTTCGCAGCACTGCTTCTTCAGTCGCCTTTCCTGATGGCAAGCGTGCATTTGCATTCATGTTCGCTTTTCTTCCGTGGACAACAAACAAGGTATAGGCAAGAACAATACCATTTTATATGTGCAGATGCTTGTGTCTAGGGCGTGTGGTGATTTGTAAAGTGTAATAGATGTGGCATAATTATGTTTATGTCAGATTCATCAGGTTGCATGCATTGGCAAGGCTTGGAGGGAGCACATGATATATCTGTTTTTATCTTCATGGTTGTAGATCATTGACGAAGAGCTGCGGCGTAACCTCATCCTTGCCATGGTGGCTGTCTTTCTCATTGCGGTTTTTATTATTGCTGATCTGTTGGCTGGCATCTACGTTCTTGTCTGTGTCAGCCTGACAGTGGTAAGTGGTGTGGTGAGACAGATGAGACAGCGATTTCTTTGAAGTGGCTGCTGGAGAGGACCTACTGCAAATAATAGTCTCTTGATACGACTGCTCAACACCTTGTATCAATACTGACACTGAGAACTAAACTTTTTTTTATTTGTGAAAAGAAGAGAAAAGACACAAGACTCACCAGCATTGTTCTAGATTATGTAGAGGTGTATTTTGTTTTGGGCACCTATGTCTAATTTACCTGTCATGATGTACACCTACAGCATGTAACACACCTTGAAGAGGTTTTGTCCAGTTTGTTTGAGAGTTGGTGCAGTGTCCATGCCAGCAAAACGACTTTTTCGTTTCAAGTTTGCTATGTGGAAGGACACATGCTCAGTGTTGCTCACTTCAGTGTTGAACTGACTACAACCTTTAGTGGTTACAAATGACTTGCTCTTAGTCCCATTTTTTGTCAGGGGGAGGAGGGGATCGAGGGGGTAGTTCAGTCACTGTGTACATGCTAATTGATCTCTGTTTTGTAGGTGGACATTATCATGGTGATGCACTATTGGGATTTGACAATAAACACTGTCACCACCATTGTTGTCATCTTGTCTGTCGGTTTGGCTGTTGATTACTCAGCACATGTTGCACATGAGTTCATGGTAGTGCAGGGCAGCCGCAACGAGCGTGTTTCAGCGGCGCTGACAAGAATAGGCGTTGCTGTCTTCAATGGTGGCTTCAGCACTTTCCTGGCATTTGTTTTGCTCTCTGCTGGAAATTCATATGTCTTCAAGACATTCTTTAAGGTGCACAGCTTCTCCTACTGTTACAAAGTTTAAATTTTCTGTAGAAAGAGGTCATGTGGTATAAACATGTGAGATACATCCACTAATATGGCAGAAGACAAAATTTGTGTTTTACTGTCTGTTCTAATGCAGAGACTCTGCCCTCAAGTGTTGCAAGTTTCTCCGTTGTTTTCTTTCAGTGGTACACCATCTTCCTTGGTGAATTTTCTTGTAGTTTGCATTTTCAGTTGTGATGATTTTTCTTTCCTTTTCCTGCAGGTCTTCCTTGCTGTTGTTCTTTTTGGTCTCTTCCATGGCCTTGTCTTCTTACCTGTTGTTCTCAGTATAGCCGGTCCTGGTGCGCACAGTCCTGTTGACGTGGTGAAGGTTGCACCATCATCAGAGAATGCTTCTGTGCCAACTGAAAACTTTGAGCTGAAGAAGAAGGAGAGCATCCAACAAGGTTTGATAGGGAATGATGCTGAATCCAAACACTGAGTGGAGGTGGTTTGAGTGAAATGGGAATGCCATGAGGCAGAGTGGGTACACATCTGGAGAAGCCGGGGGTGGGTTGACGTGAATATTTGTAAGAACTGTGGATTTAACCCATTCTCTGGGTAGTTCTTAGTCTATCTCACTGGTGTCCTAGTGGTAGCTTTTTTTTTTTTATTTTACCAGTATTTCATTTTTACTTTGCTATAGCTTACACAATTTATATATATTAGCATGTTTCATTCCAGCACATTTTACTAATTGTTTACTGACAATACTTAAACATGTACATATATCAGCTGCATTGCATTGAACACCCATGGAAATATTCTGCACTAGCCTTGCATGACACTGGTTTATTTGCCAACTGATGGTCAGTTATTAAGGAAACTATTTGTGTGCGCGCGCGCACGCGCGTGGTTTTTATGTAAAGTGGGTTGAACCAGCACCTACTCCTGACTGTTGCGTCATTCAAGTTTGCACAATGTTGATTCTGGTTAAAATGTCTGGTTCACTGTTCTGCTGGAGGAAGACAATGTGGATATCCAAGCAATATTTCTGGTTCCCAGTGCCTTGCTGAAAAAATAAAACTCCAGTGGCAAGCAGTGTTCTAATATATGCTGGAGTGTGACACGTGAGGCTACTACTAACTGCATACTTGTATTTCCATGTTAAATTCACTGTCAGCTCTCTCTCTTTTAATGTACACACATTTGTATGTCGTTGAATGACTGACTCAGCTGTTAGACGAGACGTTGGAAGAAGACGGTGGGTAGTCAATGTATAAGGTAATGGTGTGTTGTGTTTCATGAATGTGTGTGCGGTTTGATACACATGTGGCAACCACCAAAAATCGGTTGAAATGAACCATGGGCAAAATTTTCCATGGATATGGATCTCATGGGCAAATCTAATGAAATCTACCTTAGTTTGGTGGCCTGACCACAGTTGTGTCAAGTGACAGATTGTATAATCCAAGAGATTTTAATAAGGCAAATCATCTACCCTGGGTATGATTCAAATTTATTTGGCTGTGATTTGAATCCAAACAATTTGGTAACTGAACATGTGATAGGAATTGATGTGCATATGTTCAGTGTGATGCATGAGCACACAGCATCACATTTTCATGATTTATACTGCCATAACAAGGGCAAGCTGGTCTGCTCAACAAGGTTTCAAATTTGAAGCACTAAAACAGAGGAAGGATGTCGGAATGTGTAGGAAAAACCTTGATCAATATTCACCATTGAGCATTGTAGTGAGTAAAAAAATCCAGTCATTCTAAAAAGTAGCAACAAGTTCAAAAAGCTTTTTTTTGACCAATTCCTCATTCACTTTGTAAAATCACACAGAAGAACAATCTCTCAGCTCTGACTAAGGGAAACAGTAGAAGTGCAACCATGGCAACAGTTGACAGTAAATGGAAACCATAACTCAGTTGCCATGGCAACAAATGGCAGAGAACTAAACTCAATTTATCAACCAGAGGCAGGCAGTGATGGCATAAACATAAGCTGAGGTATTATGACACAACACTGAACTTGACACCATTCTTATCCAGGTTACTGATAAGATCTGTGTCAGCAAATGCAACTGCTGGTGTGAGGACACCACCCCTACAGAAAAAGACAAAAAAAATAAGAACACCTTCATAACCTTGAAGAGCTTTGCATGACACTAAGAACCCACATGACACCACATCAGACATACAGACACACACACACACACTGCTAGACTTGGCTTCAGGGTGAGGGAGGAAGATAGAGAAGGAAAAAGAAAACAGTCAACAAAGTTCTTCATGAGCTGAAAGCAGGTCAATTCACTGTCTTCATGCTATTTCCCTCCTTTGCATGACCACTAGGAATGAGTGGAAGACAGACACACAGACACACACACATACAAAGAGAGAGAGAGAGAGCAATTAGCTTACTTGTGGCTGAGCTTCTCACGAAGTAGACAGAGTGCTGATTGAACAGCCATGGTTGAAGTGGCAATGTACCCACACTCTGTAACAATCACAAAATACGCAAAGGCAAGAATTTTATGAGGCCATGATACCACAAAAGGAAATAAAGAAACTCTCTGAGCAATTATTGCCAGAAATAACCATTGACAAAAAATGCTACATGCTTCTCATTGATCAATCTTCACAATGCAAAGAGCCACTGCAAATCAAGAAAATTTCAACCTTGTTTCAATTTCAGGCTATTTTGGCCCTACCTTTAAAGGTTAACATCTTTAGTCACCTACCCAAGGCTCTTGTCATGTGGCAGGTGAGGAATAAAATGAAGCTGAAATGTTTGTACCATAATACAGCAGAGATTTTTCATACTCACAGGACAAAGTTGCTCACACAGAAATCATGTGCTCTTGCCCCATGCACCTGCCACATTAACTATGAGCTTAGTACGGTAGCTACAAAGACTGTTTTTTCTTCTGTGGCATTTCATCACACTCATGCCCAGTCTACACAGGTGTTATGCCCACAAGCAGAAAGTGAAGCAAAAATATTCAGAGTTACCTGGGCCGGAAACCCTTGTGACGAGAGTCACATCTGGTTTGGCCGTCTTGTGTCTGGTGACAGCACAAACAGCAGTTGAAGAGGTGAATGAGATGCTGGTGTCTATTAACTGGACATACCTGAAGATGATGCCGCTGAGCCATGACGACAAAAAACACTGCCACTGACCAATGCCTGAACAAATCAGACACCTAGCTACTTACACAGCACTTTGCTCTTTGAAACCCTTTGCGAAGAATGTGGTGGTGAAAGATGACTTGGCCATCTGATTGTCAACACAAAGGAAGGAAAGTTTGAACTGAGAAGATGGCAATACTACAAAAGCACAAAAAAACTGATCAAACCAAAATACAACATTAAGCACAAAAAGATGAAGTGCATGGTTCTGCCCAACAATTCTTTACTGTATCTTTGACAGTGTGTTTGTACATTATTGGCTAGGGCTTAGCAAGCAAACCACAATCAATCACAGGCATAGCCATTCAGGCCACAACATAAGTTTTGACCACACCTTATGGTACCTCGAATAGCAAACTGAATGCAAACAGAAGCACAACTCAACATGAGACTACAAGTATAGTGAGATGACAAGCCACCAACTCTACTACGGTTTGTCCATGCTTCAGCCTACCCTATCTCGAGTCGGTCCAGCTTCAGAGAATGAGCCAAAGGACAACAAGCCTGGGTGCTGCAGAAAGATCAAAATTACCCCTAAGCATGTTTTACACAACTGACATGAATCCAAATACAAGACAACTAGAAGCACTACAACTAAATTATGTGTACCATCTTCATCAGCAACCACAAAAACAGATCATTCAGTCAGCAAAGAGGCAAAGAACAATTTAGATGCCACCAACTGACAGACCTTTTCAGCAAATGAAGTGCCCCATTTTGTGCTGGTAATGAAATAGAGGAGCAGACCCCAGATGGACATGAGGATCACTTGGAACAAGTTCTTCATCGTAATGTATGCACTGTATTGCACCTATCCAGCACACAGAAACAGTCTATCAACTCAGACAAAAAAAAAACTTGAAAAACAAAAGATTAACACCTCACTTCGCAACAAAATGCACATACAGTGACGAGAACTGTTAAGTTCACATACTATGCACCTAAATTCTTGCACACAAACACACGAGAGAGAGTGAAAGAGAGGAGAGAGGGAGAGAGAGAGAGAGAGAAAACAGGGTTGCCACAACTTTATGGCCAAAATCCACAGCAAATTGAAGGGGGTCTGGGGTCCACCCCCAGGAAAATACTTATCATTTAAGGTGGCTTAACCCCCAAATTTTTAATTCTCAGATTACACTTGCAGAAAACTCAATCAAATTTGGGATCCCAGCCTTGACAGAGGTACTTCAAGCAAATTTTCCACTAAATCCCAAAGCTATATTTTCCAATACACACCATAGATGGAGTAACACTTTTGATTGACAGTTTTTATCTACTCTCCAGTAACCCAAAACCGCAACACCAACCTGGCTGAGAAGACTCACTGCGTTAAACATGAGATAACCAAACTGATAAGATAGTCACTAACGGAACAATCAAGGGAACACTAAGACTAACAATTCCCAATGTCCTTTCAAGAATCTCTTTGAAGTTGTTAAAAAGTGCTCAGCAATGGGTCAGATTCCCATTTGTACCCAGCAAAAGCTCCATTTTGGTTTTTTGTTCGGGTAGTGAAGGCAAGCATGGATGAGCACTGCCACTCACACCACTGCGACAAGCAGCAAGGCAAGGAGAATCGAAAGATCAAAAAGGAACTGGCAGTACCAATATTTTCACTATACAATTTCAAGTGTTAATACATATATGATAGAATAGGTCTTCGCTTCCTGATTTATCATGTCATTTTGCTCATGAAAGAGAAAAAATGATTGTGCCATAGTGGTAAGTTTTGCAACCTTTTACTTCTAAAGGTGGCAAACTTCACTAGCTTACAGTGAAAAAAGTGTCTGAAATTTGTTTTATTTCTATTTTCACTGGGAATGGGAAACCTTATCAAAGCAGCTAGAATGCAAAGCTTACTATCCAAATGACAGTGTTAATAACTCATGCATCATATGTGCGAAGTCTTGCGGAAGCAACGCTTTGCACTGGGCCTCCTGTAACTGCCCAACATAAGTGCACAATGTAGCTATGTACTACACTACATCTATGGCATGATGACGGCCTGGCTCTGGGGTGGATCACTAGAGTGTGCTGCCATGGGACATGCAGCCGAATGTGAATTCACAGTCAATGTTGCAACCTCGCGCTGCACTGCCTACAGCCTAGCTGTGGACTTGCCATGCAAGTTGTGACACTGGGACTATAGAGTAAATCTTATATAGAGTAAATTAAAATTTACTCCATAAAACACTGCATACATTTTGAATAGCACCTAAACAGTTTGTATTCCTTATACAGAACCACTACGGACAATAAAAACCATTTAGAAGGCAATCAGTACTGTTTACAAATACTGCTTAGAAGGAGAAAGCTGATCAAAAGGAAGAAAAACAAAACAGTGCTCCAAAATCCTGTGAGGATTCGAACCATGGATCTGAACCTGCAACCCCTACAACCGAAAGTTCACCTGACTTGACAGTGCAGCTATTCCGCCAGTACACATTCCAGTCAGTCACATACTCCAGTCAGTCACATACTCCAGTCAGTCACATAC
>JAOWAW010146294.1:0-20000 GCA_028565695.1 Nicola tetela | reverse complement strand
GATTTTCATTCGGCTAGTCTCTGTGGGTCGCCGCATGCTCGAGTGAAAGAGAAAATTATTGGTTTATGACAAAAAGAAGTTCCCTGGTGTCTTTCATTTTCTGTGTTTCTTATTTCTGGCAGAAATTTAATTGAATCAACAGAAACCCTTGGACAGAAAAGTCGACCACAACATAAAGAATCCCTTGTGCGTAGCGTGGACCCATTAGCATATGTTTTCATCAGGGAGGAAATACAATTAATGACGCGTTCGAGAGGAGAGCTGAATAGCATAGGCGGTCTCAATCTCCAAAGAAAGACTGAGGTTCTTGTTTTAGCAATAGCAGTGTCCAAAGCCCGGCTTGACGGCACTGGCGCCAGAAAAGGTGAGCCAACATTTTTTAAATTTTAAGCCCAGGAAACGTCGCTCCAGAGGTGAAACGACCATAGAGTGACGTTACCGATTACTGCAAGATCGAGAGAGGGACTTGGAAGAGAAGCAATTAAGACAACTTTTGGAGGAATTCGTATACTAAGAACAGTAGGAAAGGAAACAATTTGATTTAAAAGTAGACATTTCCTGGCCTTCAAAGACGAACCAAGACCTAGTCGAGTCTGAGATGTGGCTGGGCACGGAAATGACAACGAAACTTAAGAATCCTATAGTCCTAATAAATTCTTGCTGGTCCGAAATGTTCCGCATAAGGAGAGCCTCTTCACTTTCGGGGGGGGGGGGGGTAGGGGGCGAGAAAGTCGTCAATTTTTTTCTACATGCACTGTACTGGCAAGATTTATTGTCTTACGCGTTATGACCCGTTTATAAATAAGTTACAACTAAATTTGATGACCTGTCGTTGCAGGAGCCCGATGATTCAATAGCTGCAGGAGTTCTGTAACTCTTTGATTTGAGTGGGTCACACCATCAATTATCCCCAACTGTGTGCCAGCCCCTGCACCAGTGATCATAAGGTTCTCTTAGAGTCAAGCATCTTCTCGAAGATTAAGATGTTATCACCACTGCAGACCGCAACCCTCTCCCAAAGCCCTAAATTCGCATATTTCATGTTTACACCGTCAGCTGCGTTGTCCGATCCTTTCATCCAGGACAGGATCGCCCTGAATTGGCCTGCAAACACTCATTACTGACTAGCGGTTTTCAATTCACGCTTTCACCTTGAAAACAAACTACATTCTCGTAAAAATTGCATGTACAGCGTCAAGAAACCAAACTCTGGGCACAGAGCACGGAGCCTGTCCACTCTAGGGCGTCATACCTCGGCGTCGTGGACCGAATCGCTTCCCGGAGTGGTCTTTCGTTTCATTCAAATGGACGAGTGACTGCCGCAAAGTGTGCGTACGTGTATATGGACAGCCGGCTTCAGTGAGTCATATCGCACTCAGTCATAGAGCCCCGCTGAAGCATTTCTACTTGTGACATGTTTCAATCCCTGTGGAGGTCAGCCTCAGGCTTGCGTTCCGTAGGAACACTTCCGTCCGGACCTGAAGATCGCCGCCTGACAAGTCAAATTCCCGCAAAATTCCCTGATAAGAATCGAACCGTATGATGGAAGGGTAATGCTGATACAACTTATTCTCTGACGTGGGTATTCTAGGTGTTGCTGGGGGCTAAATTGAGTCTGGAAATGAGCAGAGAGAATTGACAATCCCTTTAGCTTTACATAGAGTTGTCATCAGATTTGTTCTACTACGATTTTCGGTTGCACGCCGTGTAGTACGGCCACATTTCTGCAGTGAAAAAAGGGAGATCGATGGCCTGGAAGGAGAGAAAAGAGGACGGGCGTACGGCCATTAATCGTTTGGGCTTTCTTATCTGGCCGGTGGCATTAGGACCTAGTCAAATTAAATCGAACTACCGCAATTGGTGAACATGTTTTTATGGCTAACGACAACCCGTTTGCGGCTCACTTTCGATGCTTTCAGATGGCCGATAAGCCAATAAACATGGAATTGATTCACGGCCTATTTACCGGCATTTTTCACCGTTTTCATCACGCAGTAAAAGTACGTTTCTGACAGTCATCAGCGTTTGACAAAATTCAACATACTTTCTCGATACTCAGCTGTCCTCGCCTGAGTAAACCCATTTGCGAAAAGAGCGGAATTACCACCTCTGGACAGATAACCGTAGAGTACCATCGATCCGATGACAGGCGCCGGTAGCTTTTGACATTTCACTCTTGAGCTGCTCAAGCAGGTTAGCTGGCTCCGCCTCGTCAGATCATACGGAGAAGTCGAATAGCAATTAGGACGAGTCTATGCCTTATCTACTGGCCACTAAGCGCAATCGTCTTCAGTCGATCTTTCAAGATTGGACAAGTGGTTACAATAAATTGTGCAAGGCTCCGCGACCTGCAAAATGGTTTAACATATCGCGTAGCTACGCATGCTTGACGATGAACAATCATGTGTCATTAGCTTTTAAAATCCGTGGTCATGACTCACAGAATAGGTGCAGCGCTTCACCACTTCTTTGAGAACCCTTAGATTTTCTTTTAGTCCATTAGTCTTTCTGTCTTATTGGCTACCATATCAAAAACGAAGATACGCACCGCTCCTTCTACTCCGCGTTACAACGTAAAGAGGGACTTTGATCACGCCTCGCGCTTTGGTACCGGTGTCTACTGTACAGAGATTGCACAAGCCGACCGCTGTATCAGTACATGTAGACCAACACGACACGCCGAACACATGTGAAGGTCACGTGCAATGGTATTAAGCATAGCCACACGAACCGGAAAACAGGAATAATCAGACACGCAACAACTCCTTCAATCGTGTTTTTCCTCTTGCGCCCAAGCAATCGAAGACAATAAAGCTCTTTCTAATGCGCTGAGTGCCACTCGGCGTATTACACGTCTACCAGTTGCGCTGACTCAGCGCAGCTCTTGGAGCGTGCGTTGAACACGTGAAGTGCTTTTTCGCCATTTGCGTCAGGCGCTTCGCGTTCTCACAGCTGCGCGAAGCCCGATCAACAAATTTCCGAAGCCTCTGCGATCTCGATCAGACGCTTGGTATTCTTTGAAAGTTGACAGCGCTGCGCCTTCGGAGGCTGAATAGGTACAAGCGAGACAAATATTGAAATAATTCGGCTACAACTAACCATATGGTGAGTGAGCGCTTGCTGGTCTGGTCATCTGAGGTCATCTGAGCAGACACTGAGGAAAAACTTGTGGTGTTTGAAACTAACAACACAGTCTTGAAGTCTCCGCGTTCTTCGTCCGGCTGGTTGTCAATTCTGGGCCGGTATGGTTCGCGTGTTGGCCTGAGAGATTTTCTTTTCGATGACATCATGATCATCGGTATCTGACATCATTTCAGAGCCTCATCTAAACAGGGCAGAGCGTCGGCTGCGCCTTTTCACGCTTGCCAACGAGCTTGTAACCGTCAAAATTGCCTCTTCAACAGGTGAGGCTGAACTTCAGTTAATTGTACTTTCGGTTAGAATATGTCCTCCTCTTTTGTGTGCATTTTCGCCCACCACCGCGTGAAGCGTTTCTCCATCATCCAGCCTGTCAGCCCACCCAGCGTCTCCGTCCTTATTCTCTTCCACGAAATTTCCTACCAGTTGGTAGCGAGTTCTTTCAACTTCCGCACGCCACTGGACGCGCGTCCCCCGTTTTCCATAATCACAGCGTACTACAAGTCGAATGTCTTCCACGCTCGGAGCTTGAAGCAGCTGAGAACAATGTTTTGCTCGTTCATAGCTAGCTACATCGCTCTTCAAACTTTAAACCCACTCACTTTCCGACAGCAGTGAGGTCGGTATGATACGTTTAGAAACACTTGCCGTAGCCCGGTTGACGTCGGAGATTGCGATTCTGTCGCATGCGCAATCGACTGAGCCGGCGAACATGTCGCGCCAATTTTGTGGTTTTCTATAGGACACACTTGTTAACCTCCTCGCCGAGCTATGCCGTAGCGTTTGAATAACGCATAGTGCTCAGCGCTCACTTCATCCTACACAGGAAGGAAGAGCGACCACACCAGAGAGGAGCGACGTTCCTTCGGCTGTATTATTCTGCGATCGACCCGCTGGAGTTAAGATTGCCAAGTGCTGCTCCGCCACATGCTGTTTGCTTTCGACAGAAGCCCGCCAATCCGCAGAACAATTTATCGCGAAGAGCCTACGCCGTTTAGGCATCTGCACGTGTCGGGGCCGTAGCAGAATTATCTGCGTCCTTAGTCGTTACCAAATCTTCTTTTGCGGGGGAAGGTAGGACCTACCAATCAAGGAACTTTGTTGGGTTTAGACTGTTTCATTCTGTTACGGTTCTGTCGGTATTACGCCGACATGGCTTTATCTAGAGTTTTAGTCGCATCGTAACAAGCATTCAGGAAGCATATAAGGAAATACACTGGCCCTGCGTTCCGGTGTTTTTTTTTTCGGCTGGAGGCATTTTATATTTAAACCCCAAAACAGCACAAACTCTATTTGCCAAGGAGACTGAACTGTCAGATGTTAGTTTGGATTTCCACTCGGGCTGTGACAGGCTGAGGATATTTGCGGTGTTTTGCAGGGTTTAGGTCGAGTGATCAGGCACGTTTGTCAATTTGGTGGTGGCCTATTCGCTGGCTGGCTAATCCGTCTATCCTGCCGGAGATATGCCGTCCGTTGCCTACCTTCCGTTTTCCGCTGGGATTTACGTCTGGACGGAAGCGGGACTTCAACCTGCTCTGCGCGCACCGCAGCATGCGCAAGCAGTAGTGCCTTACCCAAGCAAAGGTTTCCCTCATGGACAGGGGCTGCCGCCACCACTGGCTATTGTACAGCTACCACCCGTCAAACAGGTAAGAGAAAGATCAAAAACATTCTACATAAAGTAGGTTTCTCTGTCAGTATACAGTTGGGAAACTGCCGGAGATGCACTCCGGTGATTTTAAACGAGATTTGATAAGGAAGGTATGAGTTTCTGTTAGCCTACCTTGATTCGTTTTGTTAATGTCCCCTCAAGCTTAAGAAGTGAAGTCAACCCCTTCTTCATGATGAGCACACACAGGTGACATGGTTTTCACTTCTGAGTTCGCTTTATTAACTCCAAGAATCACATGTGCAATCAGACGGAATTACGGTCCATCCTCGCCATATATTGTAAGGAAATCTATCTCGATCTTTGAGCAATGAACCTGCGCGACCAGCCAATACATCGTATCGCTTCTTCACCAAATCTCCAGTCTCCTTCAGGGCTGACTAAGAAACAACCAAGTGGTTTTCGTAACGACAAACTGTTGCCCATCATAAATAAATGAACATGCCTCAGTGTCACTTTGTGTAACCCAGTTGCAAACCTTTGGCCAATGTCGAACCACTTGGGGGCATTCACCACGGCGAAGTAGTCCCCTGCATAGCAAGCTGAACTATTGTTTCAATGAAGAAGAAACAAGCCCGCACATAAGCAGCTGTTTATTTGTCTGGCTGTGAAACACTATGTAACAGTATAGCCTGTTTCAATATGTTTCGTCTGTGTTCCTTGTTTTAATTTTTTTTTCTCTCCTCAGGTGCACCCGGTCCCCCCTATTGACATGGGTGCGTCTCGGGTGACAACGTTGCCTGTTAGCGCCCACCATTCTTTGCCGATGCAGCTACCCGCTCATTGCCCTCCCGACGCGCTCTACCTCTGGGACGGCAACCGTTACCCGGCGACAAGATTTCAGTCTTCACCGCCCGACCGTTCGGTTTGCGCAACAGGAACAAGCCCAGAAGGGCTTCGGCACAACCAAAGGTAGGTCTGTAGCTGTGCATTCGTTTGTTTTTCATGAATAAAGCCACATTACAGGAATAATTGTGGCCGGTCTGGCTGTAATTACAAGAAGGGATAAGTAATCATCGTGTTCTTTCTCTCCGCAAGAAGGCATCATTCGTCATTGTTTGCCGCCGACGCTGGGCTTTACAGCAGAACAATCTGTACCCTTCAAGCCAGCAGGATCACTACTTAAGTGCTGTAACACCTATGAACAATTCGATATTAGCTTAAGTAGCACTGGCATTTCCGTTCCGCTCATGAGAAGCCCTGGGGCCTGTGAAGGGAGAAATGGAGATGCCTAGCCTATTAGGCATATACGAGGAGGTAGTACGACGTCCAAAAGAAGGGTTTGAAAGGCCTGTGCCGGCCGGTCGTTGAAGGAATTGCAATAGCTCGCGTTCAGCTGCAGAAGTCATTCACCCGGCTGTTTATTCGCTTTCAAAGAACAGACAATGTTCACTTGCCTGTAGTTTAGTTAACGTCGAGTACAAGTGACGTCACGGGCAATGAAATTCTCTGTCACCAGACGCGAGTGGACGGGGGCCTTTCCTACTCTGCAATATGGCGAAATTCTTTTCAATTTTGGGACCAGAAGGATGGTTGTGGCCAGTTTGGGCCAGTTGAATTCACACAGGAAAGAAGAACGGAGTAATCTGTTGAATCTGGATGCAGGTCTGCAGAACAACAATTTCGTGGCAATGCAGATTGTCTTATGGTTGTAGTGACTTGTTATGAGCTCAAGAAAGAAGCACCAGGTAAACCTGACCTGAAGGAACAGAGCATTGGCGTTGGAAATAGGGGGCAAAAACGCAAGAGAGGATCAGAGAAAAATTGGAGATAGAATATAGAGAGTGACATAGAGACCGGGAGGGAGAGAGAGAGAGAGAGAGAGAGAGAGAGAGAGAGAGACAGAGAGAGAGGGAGGCAGGGAGAGGGAGAGTAAGTCGCTGAGAAGGTAGGTTAAGCATAGAGTGAAACACTCTACATGTTAACGTCATGATCAGGCAGGGGCTCATCCTGAAACTGTAATCGGCTACAACCGACGCTTACTCTGACGTCTAGATTTGTCATCTCGCGATATCCACCACGACCGTGCATGTACGTCAACTGTCTGTGATTGATTGCATAAGCCGCCCTTAAAGCTATCAATGCTTGACCGTACTCCGTGGAGCTATTGTTCGTTTGTGCCCCCAGGGCAGTTGTTTTTTTTTGTACAGATGACTACCCGGTAAGAATTTTGGGAAATCATGCTCTTCCGGAGAGTAGAATATAATGAAGAATCTTTGGAGACACTAACGAAAACAGAGCTTCCATTTTGCACGGTGCTGACGTGCGGCCTACGTATACTCAAGATATGCTCATTCTAGGCTCAAAGTTACCACGCAAAGGCTTGTCATATTACTTGCCATCGTCCTTTTCATGTTCGCTGTTCCTCCTAATCGACAAGAGTATCCGAGACATGAAATAGCAATAGGTCCCGAGAGTGCGGCAAATTCACACTGATCAATAATTAGCTGGCAAAGCTTAAGAATACTGGGCGAAAAGTCGTAGAGAATCATCTCTTAGGCACCGAACTTCTTTCCAGAAAAGATGGAGCAGGCGACATATGATAACTCCTGTTATGAAAAACATTCAAAGTGAATGATACATCGCGATCCATTTACGATAATGGAAAAATGAGTGAGGGGTAGCCTGATCTCGCCCTAGTGTCGAATCCTCAAAAAGGGACGAAACGACGTTGACAACTCCAAGACAAATATTTCGCAAGATTTCACTGTGCTCCTGTGATTGCGTAAGTAAACAGGTCTCGGTTGAGGCACTTACAGGCAAGCTTTGGGACCAGACATGATTAGACGAGAACTAACTGGATACTAGTCGATTGCATTTTCAAGAAGTGACCTGCACCGCTTACACAGAGTTTGGCAACAGTTGTGCAAGGCTGTCACAAATGTTTCAAGTCAACCGGTTGAAACATTGTAGGAGGTAAAGCGTCGAACCAATGGGCGTCACCCACGTTCTGCTCAAATCATAACTACGAAACACATCGCTCTTCGTCCTAGCGCTTCAGATCTCCTGCTCCGTGGACTGTTGTTTCACGTCTTTTCGACTGCTCTTGGCAATAGGGATTCTTGCTGTCTTGCAACTAGCAACCGAGCGAAGTTAGTCAGTTAATTTGCTTTTCTAAGTGCCGCTCAACGATCCAAAGAAGCTTTTCCGGGAACACTTTACCGACATCAGACAAATATATTAAAGCGGTGACGGTGCAAGAATATTGAACTGGTAGATTAGCCAAACCAGCTTGTAGCGCTAGAGGAGAAGTGTACTCTTCCGTGGTAAGGGCCCCGCCCTTCAAGGTGGCCCTCCGCATTCGAACGCCCAATGAGAGTAAATGGGGTTCACGCCGTTGCTTCACCTCGTCCGGCTCATGAGACAGGAAAATAAAGCCAGCAGAGCTACGATGAACAGAAACAGATAGAAACTGCCTACAGAGGAAGGAGGATAATTGAAGAAGCGAGGCAGAGTATTATAGACACCGTTGAGGAAGGACGGAACCAAAGAAAGGTGGAGATAATCAATATAGAGAAATCTAGACAAATTTTCTCGTGAGAGAGAGAGAGAGAGAAGCCAATACGTAAGCACATGAGAATACAACCCGTTTACACGTAGCTTGCAGGCGCCCGCTCCCTGATCACAATTTCCCTGTATAGCGTTATTGACAAGCGCAGCTTTAATTCCGCGCCGCAGAAGGGAATATACTCCCGTGCGCGCGTCATTGTTCTCATCGATGACGTTGGCCTTTTGCTTTGAATGAATCCCCCGGACTTGCGTTCGCAAATCCAAAAAGGATTTTCCGTCTCCGTCCAAATTTACAAAATAGATGACATTCTCTCCTTGACAAGTGCCGTCTGGCGCAGTCTTGCCCTTTCTGGTGAACACTGTGTTCTCAGATAAGACAAGCCACTCAAGCCTGAATGAAATTCCGCGCAAAAAAACGTCAGTTGGAAGTTTGTCTGTTGTGGAACTTCATCAGCAGAACGTGATTTAATCATATCAACAGGCCACCTTCCCATACAGGGTGGCGAACAGGTAGACGATGACGCAACATCCAATCAGTTTCTCAATAAGTAAATTAGAAAGACCGCTGCCCGCACGCCGCTCCAAAACAAACTAGCTCTGTCTATCAATGCAGTACGGACTGAGGTTGAGTGCTTTGTCAGTCAGCCAGCCGTTAAAAAAAATTCCCGCTCATGAGTCCTGAGAATGTGACGAACAACAGCTTGTACCAGTCGTTTTGTTTCATATGGATCATAAAGAAGACGGAAAGATCTGTCTCTTCAATTCATGTTTATGAAAACATTGGGAGCAATAGCATTCCAGAATTGGTGTAGTGGCATGTAGCAATGAGAGCTGTCGGCCTTGGGGGAAGAATTAAGGAGTAGGAAATTTGGGAATTGAGAGGCGGTCATTGCAGTTGCCGACGGCGGGCAAAAAACGCGAGGCAGCCTCTCGCAGTTAGCTCTTCAACGACAAGAGCAGCAGAACAGTGTTCGCAGGTTTCTACAGAATTATGCGCGCAATATGTATTAACGTCGACATTTCAAGCGACTGCAGCCACGCGCACTATTTGGGTGATTCTGTCAGAAAATTGCCTTACGCGCAGTTACATATCACTGTTGAATTCGAAGTCAGTGCACATTCTTCTTAAAACAAAAATGCGAATGGATGCTGATTTATTTGTTTTTCAACAACGATCTGCTTTTTCTCTCCTTTAGAGAAGTCTTGGAAGAGCCAAAAGGAAGATACCGCCCTCGCAGCGTAAGAACACGTCTACTTCGCGAATGGCTCTGTGCTAACCGCCTCCATCCTTATCCGTGCCACGAGAGCAAACTTCAGCTAGCTCGCGACTCCAGTATGACCCTCGATCAAGTTACCACGTGGTTCTCCAACACGAGAAGACGGATTCGCAAAGTCGGCATGTGGACTTGGTCTAAAGGACGATTCCACGAAATTCGCCTGCGAGAGCCGGCACAAGAGAAACGTAAGTTGATCGTCGTCACGGCTGAATGGCAGCTGTACCATTAATCTGTAACAATCTGGATTGGATCAAATGTTAATGTTGAATATCGCAAGCGGTAGCGGATTTAGGGCAATCCGCCCATTGCCATAAATCTCCCGCTCGAAGGCATTTCTAGAAGAGTCTCTGACAGTCACCCAGGGAAGTGAGTAGCTATAGGCCTGAATTCATTCATTACGGGTTGCACTGCAGTGAGAAAACTGGCCTAAATTTGCCATCTGGCTGCTGTCAGCAAGCTAATGCTTGGCGCCGATCGCAACTTGCTAATGATCTAAAAATGCTGCAGTCTGATCTGTGGCAGTGGTGTTAGCAAAAAAATATTCCTTCGGCGATTTTCGTCTGTAAATATTATTGTGCTAGTTCGTGCCCGCCACTGATGTTCCAGGCAGCCCATACTGTTTAAGTTGAAGATTTTGTGTCATGAGACAGTTCGCCCGCTAGTGATCGAACTGTGTGAAGTGATTGACTAAATATACGATTATAACATGAGAAGAACAAGGATCTGTCTTTGCAGCATCGGGATTCAATTATGATCGGTCATGAGTTGTGTTTTACCGACATAATGCTAGTGTAAGCTCTGCGAACTACAGCCGGTTCAGCAGTGCTAATGTCCCTTGCGCAGGTCTCAGAACAAAGTTTAAAAACAGAAAAACTAACTTCCTGCCTTAGTTAGAATGTTGATCCGATAACTCTGACAAGTTTTGGCATTTGTTTGGTCTCATCAAAGGCGTGACGGACGCGGACGACGACACCGAAGACGAGGCTAGCGACAAGGACGATAAATCTTCGTCAACGTCTTAGCTTGTTCTGGTGCGCATGCGCTAAGATAATCTTCAGTCGACGACAACTGGCGAAATACGTGAGAAGGTAAACACTAAGGTGATTGCTGGTCAAATCGGCTACGTCTTCTCACCGTCTAACCTCATCCATTCCGACCAAGAATAATGCTGCAGAGATATCGTCCGACTTCCATAGTAGAGTAGCTCTTTATGTCATTTCCTGATTTTACCTTGACAACGAATTAAGCCGCGTAAATTGAATAATATCATGACGAGGATGTCTTTTTTAAATGATGGCGAATGATCGATGTTCGTACTTCTCAGATGCAACAATAATAACGCTATTCTCTAAATCTACATTATCTGATTGAGGGTGCTCTTTTTGCTTCAACAAATCTCTTCGGAGTGTTGCTTTTCTCTTTCTCGTCCATTTTTCTTTTTGGGCAGAAACTCGTCTCAGTTACTCCTTCACAACTTGCCAGTAACTTCTCTCTTGTCTTTGAATCGCTTTGTAAACCTCTTGCAGAGAAGATTGTGTATTAGAATTTAACTTTAATCTGCACCCTCCTTCGAGTGTTGTTCTGAAGACAAACAGAAAGGCCTATTTGAACAAAAACAGAACATTGTTTCAATGATTGGGTGCGTTCTTGCGCATGCTGGGAATTCATAACTTAAGCAACAGTTTTTTTTCTTAGAACCAGCATAAGTTCTTTTGAACAACAGCGTTTCGGTGCACTTGCCTGAGCCTTCATCAGGTTTATTTCTTTTGGAGAGAAGATTGCGCATTATATAGCCGAGTAGTGTGTGTGTGTGTGTGTGTTTTGGAGTATGTGTTGACGGTGCGCATGCGTGCCCACACGTACGACACGTTCTCACTGTTATTTGAAAAAGAAAAAAAACGTTTCAGACAACTATTCTTTCCGAGAGAATCATATACCAAGCATTTTCTTTTTTTTCACCGGCTAGGGTGCACAGCAGACCCGAACCTAAGGCGACCAAGCCCCTAGACGAATGAAAATCCCGGTCTTAACCGCGGAATAGAGAAAATGATTGGCATATGATCTCCTGGCAAGAATGATTGTCTGAAGTACATGGCGCTTGGTCGCCGCAGGCTCGAGCCTGCTGTGCACCAAGCCGGTGAAAAAAAATTACGCGCAGCGCGAAGAAATGCGAGATCCAGCAAGGCCCAACTCATGGCGCGGGCAGCCAATGACATCAACTATACCACTGAAATGCGACTACTGACACAGGATGATTTCTTCAAGCAGGCTCACTACAGAACCAAGCCACAGATGCGGATATGCGCCTCCGAATCTCAATACTTACCTCGGCCAAATTAAAATTAATGCCTTGTTGACTGGTGGCTTCTGTTACCCTCCCCCCCTCCCAAAAAAAGAAACAGTCATGATTGAGATCCGTCACTGTGCTCTACCTCTCACCATCAACGTCACCCTCAGCTCAGAATAGCTGCAGGAAGTTACCAGCCGCGGACATCGAGGAATCATAGCACATGACCTTCGATGGAACATGCATGTTGAAAGAGTCCTAACTCGTGCCAATCCGCTGCTTGACCTCCTCGGACGGCTTCGGCACTCTCCCAACACCAATATTTCGACATTCTACATTATTTACCTACGACCAATTTTAGAAAATGCCCGCATCGCCTGGAGTGCTCTTCTGCAATAATTATTGGAAAAACTCGAGCGATTCCACAGAAAAGCTGTCTGCATTATTTTGTTTCGCTCCTTTTCATCTGACGAGACACCCCACAGCTCTTCTTCAACAAATCCCAAAAGGCACGTCAGTGTGAAGACGTCGTTATCAATTGGCAGGGCTTGGGTACAGACTGCACGCGAGCCAAGTCCCATTGCACCTACAACGTGCTGCCTTCCCTACCCGCACCACTGACTACCACCTGCGCACACCACCAGGTTTCCGTATTCCAGTGCCGCTCGCATCCGCCTTCCGAGACTTACCGCTTTCTCTCAGTTCTACTCTCTTCATCACTCTTCCTATAAAGATCGGTGAACTTAAAGACACGTCATCATTCACAAAAGTGCTTAACACATACATCCTGAGGCCTCTACATGGATGTCACTGTTCTAAGAGTCCCTGTCCACACTAGTTTGCTTGTATGTCACTAATTCCCATTGTTGTAAGCTTAATCCCTTCGCTACACACCCTTGAAATAATAATAATTTGTTTATAGCGTGACTAACTACCAACCGTTCGACAAAGCATTTACAAGTTCCTTCTCCTCTCTAACACTCTAGCCTTTCTCATTAACCTCTCCGCGAGATTTCGATTTTCTTGTCTCCTGACAAGACGAAGAAGAAGAAGAAGAAGAAGAAGAAGAAGAAGAAGAAGAAGAAGAAGGAAGAGCAGGGGTTTGAGGGTGCAGACATTCATGCTACAACACGGACGCACGCGGTATCCTGTTACCTTTCGCAATTTGAGACATCGACTTGGTTATATGTCCGCAGTTTCTCCGAAAGAATATTCTTACCTGAGGCACGTGTGAGTCTGAGGGCAAATCCGTAACATCGAAAAACATAGTGCGACAAGAAGTACCAGCGCGACAGGATCCTATGCGGAACAGTGTGAGTGGCATTATTTAATGAGGAAAGAAAGAACTGAAAAAAAAACAGAGAATTTGGATGGCGCAAAATTTAAAAAAAACCGGCAGAGTCGCGGTTTAAAAAATCGCAATAGCTACACCTGCTAACTGTCCTCAAGCTAACATTTATTGTATCCGTGTTATATAACTTAACTGTCAAGTTGTGGAAATGATCGCAGGCGATGGACAAAGATCGATCAGGATCCGGATTAAAGAGAAAAGGGATACTATAGAGTAGCTGTAATTACCGGCCGGTTGTTATAGTTAGAAAAGCTGTGTGATACGCACCGACCATTTCTGAGACTTCCGGGTCAACTGGAAGGGCTCTTCCGCCGTTGCTGTTAGCTTTAAAATTACCGTCAAGACGGCTATGGATAGTTCACTTGTTGCGTTGATCTTCGCCGCGGCTAGAACAGCTTTGAGGCTCACACATGAAAGCATTGAGACGTTAAAGAGGGTCAAGAGATTAGCTGCAGAGTCAGGAAAACTAGCTTCAATTTCTGCGACTTAACGTTCCATGGGCCAGCCGTTGGCACGGTCAGCCTCTCATGCTTAGCCGAGCAGAATATTATAATGGTTAAGCAACAGACCGTGTTTGTGAGAGTCAGCCGGGCAATTTCGACGATATCGATCATGGCGAGGCACACCTGACACATCCCAGCGGAAAAAGCCAGGAGTTTCGTTGTCTTAAATTGCTTCTCAATAACAGCTGATGCAGCGTAAGCTCGATTCTCAACCGCCACTGTTCGGTTGCACCTTCTTAGTACGCGAATGCAGATGATAGGTGCTCGCTCGGCACTTTTCCATAGATTCCTGTTTGCCGTCATCGCCACCGCAAGCATTGCAGCCGGTAAGCTGTTAAAAACACTCTCAGTAAGTGGAGTTTTAAACGCTAAGATTCGTGATAACTGTATTGACTTTATGATCAGACATATCGCGGTCTTTTAAAAGTAAACGGCGATCCCTGCAATGAGTTGTAGTCTACCGTCTCTTTCGACATGCGTGCGCGCACGGGGCGAAGGGCATTCTAGCCAGCTAGCGTTCCTTTGATGACACTACTTCGTATAAGATACTTCCTTTTTTTGGGGGGGGGGGAGGTGGAGGGAGGGGTCTGTCATTGTTCATTAAATGCCGTGAACGCGGAGCCGCAATTTCAACCGCTCAGATGGAAGTCCTATACTGGTCAACCACATTTATGTCTGCCTTCGGATATTTCCACCACTCCGCACATTGCGGATGAACGGGTTGAATATGGAGAAGATGTTAACAGTAAGAATTTCTCAGTTACTGAGGAAGTGAAAGACTAGCGTGAAAAAGTTTGCAGTATGTCGGAAATCAAGCGGGCAAGGGCTGTTTGGGAAATCCTCTACTAATACCGACTTGCACCGAACCCAACGTATAGATCGGTATAGCGAATATGCAGGGGAAGTTTATGGGGCACATCGATCTTAAAGATTGGCCCGCTTTTGAAAAAATATTACCTCATCTCCGCACAGTTTATTTACCAGTTTTTTTCCAACGAGTTTAGATTTGCTCCTTTGGTTAGGGTCCTTATTTTCAAAACTCCGTATCTGTCCACAAACATTCGAATCCGTGCAGGCCGGAGCTTCAGTTTCCTGGTAAACGAGACATCATTTCCTAAAGTGCGCGTGAGAGTTATAACACGCGTAATGGATCGGCACTTCCGCGTCTTGACTCCATCTGGTTTTGACGTCACCAATTCTATTACTGGCAAACTACCAGACCACTTGCTGCAAGCCATTAGGCAGTGGCTTCCAGCTCCCGGAAGCCACATGTCCAAGCGAAGAAAGAACTCCATGCGACTGCCTCGGCCAACGAATAACATTTTAAAGCTTTTGCCTCTATACTTTTCTTTTTCTATATGGAACTTGCTTCTCCTTCCATCCTTAACTCTCCCTCTGGTAGTTTGACCACTGCTCGCTTCTCCTCTCTATCTTAGAACTTCACGTCTCCTCACCCCACTATCCATCACAACTAGTACTTCTGCACACGTAGTATACACACATAGTCCACACACGCTGTCTATGTCCCATTCACGCACCTCTTCGTACTTCTCGCCCCTCAAAACAGACTTATTCTGGCTAGTGTGCCGTAGTAGATAATAATAATAATAATAATAATAATAATAATAATAATAATTATTATTATTATTATTATTATTATTATTATTCCAATAATTTTCTCTTTTTTCACCGTCTGGAGTGTACAGCGGACTTCAACCTGCGACGACCTAGCGCCTAGTCGAATGAAAATTACGATCCAATCCGCCAGTTCAAGAAAGAACCGTCTTCATGGCTCGCTTTGTGACATTCCCTCTACACGATCCGATATCACTGCGCAAGACGCTACGATCTCACCACGATACTGCAAACGTGCGCATCGACCTGAGCTAGTCCCTGGTCTTATTATAAAAACTTCTAATAATTCAATTATAATGTTAATTAAGGGACAAATGCGCGAAATATTGCAACCAGCTGCGCACATAATAATTTTAAAATAGTCACCTGGGCACACGTGAAGCTGAAGGATGCCCTGGGGGGAAGGAACTAACACGACGTATTGGAAACATTTTCCTACGCCAGTCCCCAGAACTGAGCCGCGTTTTTCTGCGCCATCGGCAGAGGTAATTTAGCGGCTAAGTTACGTGTGCATTGCGACCCTGGCGCCAGTTTTATTCTAAATAAAGTTGTATTTGACGTGGTTGCACTTCGCAAGAACTGCTCAGGAAGTACGATAACCGAAGAAGACTATCTTAATTCAGGCTGTTCATTTACAGTGCCTCATGACCTGTCGACGACCGATAGCTGTCGAGAACTGCCGAAGATTAAAAATGGCGAGGCGACGGCTGAAGATGACGCAGCGGATGATAACGCCACCGTGTACACGGCCATCGTCCGCTGTCACACAGGATTCGTCCTCAGAGGCAGAGAGCAGATTTATTGTCGGCAAGGAAGCCAAGGATGGCTACCCTCGGCCACGTGCGAAGGTAAGCGTTGATTATAGCATTTGAGCAGGTAGGCTTGTTTCAGCAATTCAGCGGATGTGTAATTGCGCATGCCCGCATGCGCAAAATAGTCATGCACGTGCCAACCGATTGTCGAATACACCACGAATAGCAGTGGTAACAGAATTTTTCTTTTAGTTGGCAAACTCATTGCAGGATTCATTTGCTGTTTAGTTGATGCTGATGTAGTAGTGTCGTAATTGTGCCGATGTTAGGCTATGTTTCTTTTTTTTTTTCTTTTTAAATGGCCGATCATTTGAGATGAGAACTCTTATCTGGAGTAAAGCTTTCGGCACAGAAAAGATGAACACCAGAATGGTGGTATGGATACGTTATACGAGTCATGCAGGTGCTCGTGCACCAGCGGCTGCTCGATATCGCTTTCACCCTAATTCAGTAATAATTAATAAGTTCGAAAGACCATTTTCACATGGGGGGGGGGGGGGGGATCATACAGGAATCATCTCTCTTTTTAACCGGTTGGAGTGCACATCAGATCGTATTTAGAGAAAGTCACAAAGTGTGCCATGAAGCCATTATTTTTATCACGAATTGACACATTGGTCTAGCGGTTAAGAGGGTGATTTTCCGACATTCGGCTAGGCGCTACGTTGCTGCAGGTTCGAGTTCGCACTGCACCACAGCCAGTGAAAAAGAGCTAGAACATGTTCGGTTTATAATCCTCTCGCCGACGGGCCATATGTCTTTCATTAGGTAGCTACACTTTCTCCGTCACGTTGCGAATCTTTACCGGTTGGCCGTCGGTGGCGATTGGAGCAGCAAACAAGCTTTCGGCGCTCAAATCGCTGCAAGAGAAAGTAAGTGCTCGTAGGTCTACAAGCAAAATGTTGCTTTGTTCCTCTTTTAGGATAGCCCTGTGGCTAATACCAGGGCAAATCAGGTGAGCAATGTTATAATACAAAAGTTGCGGGAAAGAGTGTTAGTATATTGGTGTATTCTGACTCTGGGTAAAGAATTTCAAACTTCATTCCAGTTCACGTGACTGCTTCTCGGACTGCATTGGCACTGTAGTAGGTAGCTCTGTGCAGTATACCGAAGGTTTTGATAACTTTTAACACATACGTGCCGGAAAAGAGTGAAGTTCTGATGAAAAGTGTTGGGTTTTGACATTTTTTGGTATAAACACGTCTGGATTCCGAATTCGAATAGAATGTTTTCTCCCCTGTTGATTTTGAAGCCACGTTCTAATTTACATTCTTTCGTTTCTTCTACGTCAGCTCTGGAGACATCGTCCTGCAACGTTGAAAGGAGTTCGACTTGTCGCCAAGTCCTTGAGGTTTGACGTTAGCGTAATGAGCACGGGTTCATTAAAATCTAGACTGCCAATAAACATAGTAATTGATAAAATGGCGCACGTTCAGCAAAAGAGCAATCGCTGAAGGGCTTCGCTGGTTGTATTCCATATCCGCAATGCAGGTCTGCCTTCGTGACAGTTCACAAACTTTTTCACAGTATGACGAGTGCTGGATGGCATGAGCGTGTATAACAGCTGATTTCAAGATGAGCTGGTGCCAGTCTATAGTGCATGACAGTCATGTTGTTGCTAGCTAGTCTATTTCACGATAGGCAAACATGAAGCGGATAAGTAAACCTGAATATTTCTTTCTTTCTTTTCCTCGAGCAGACAAGACAATCTCTACGCCAAGCCAGCATCGTCTCTTCATCTGGAATGGATTGTTGATGCGGCCATTGCGTCACCTGCACAGCTGACCTGCTCAACAGCAACACTTCGGAACATTGAAACAACCATCAAAGCAGCTGCGAGCGCCTCAGACGATCTACGGTTGTCAGTTTATTCGCCGACTGTGACGGCGTATTGCAACGGTAGGATTCTTCCAGCGGGCTGTAGCCGCGCGCCTATACACTTGTTCGTATATATCTTTCTGTAATTTTTTGCATACATGCATATTGAATGATTTAACCTCTAACTCAGTAGATACAGTCAATGCATGCCCATAGAGTTTCTAAGCATATTAGATACTTTGTAGGCATGTATTCACTGTATAAAATGAGTTGGAGGCAATTAAACTATTTCAAATACCATAAAGTTGGATAGCTCGCCAGCTGGATATAAATTCAATTTATTCCTCAATTTTTTTCAGCTCCACTGGTTTACGGTGTTGGTCATGATGAGAGGGGCTTCAAAATGGAGCTAATGAATTCCTATGAACAAACCGGCACAGATATCACTCGTACAGATTCTAAGTGGAACTGAGTATTTATTTTCTTCAACTCCTGTTCTGGTCTATCGGATTTGTGTAGACGAGTGTCCTGCCGAAGACGTGCGAAATGAGAAGGGGACGTTCAACTGGAGCAAAACCGTCGGAGGTATTCAGTCGAATATTTCATGCCCGGCGCAGGAAAATGGCTGGGCCGTGAGAACCTGTACAGCTGCTGATGTCAGGAAGAGTCAGCCATCGCATTGGCTGGAGGCGAACTACAGCGAGTGCTATCGTCGACGAAAATACGACGAAAGCCGACTAAGGCTGAATACTCTCGCCAAGGTGAGACGTCTGGTTTAATTATGTAGCCCTGAATCGAACCCAAACACTCACGGACAGACCGCACTTGTGAGGCCTGGCCGTGGTCCCTCACGGGAGCTGGTTTTAATTTGGGTTTGAACGGCTATCTTCATGAGCACTTCGACCTCGGAGACCATTCATTACTGTATGTAATGGAGGATGTAAGCAAAGTCGGTACGAAAATCAGAATGCACCTTGTGTCCATTTTGCCGCTCTGCAAAAGCGAAACAGGCACCCTGGCTTGGAGTCTTGTTTGAAGGTGTAACTCTGGGATGAAGTCAGCTGGCCCTCTCTGGCGTAAAAAGCTTGCAGAACACTGCACCTCGCAATGTTAGGTCACAATATACATTATAGACAGGCACTTTTTCATCTTCTGGAAAACAGCATTCATACAAACACACTGCCAGACAATATTCGTCATACATCCACTTTCACTCTACCACTCACAAAACAAATTCTTTCCTGAAGACTTTCCTTTACATTAACTTTCGGCGAACTGTTTCTGATTTTCAGCTTGTCCCACCTTTACCCTGCTCATCTTATCCTTACGCTCATTAATTTTCACGTACGTTCAGACACTAGCAGTTGAAAGAGACGGATCGTCCTTTATTTTAAACCCTCGCCTCTGTGATTTGTCTTCTGTCTCTTCACGACAATTTCTGCTAGTCCCATACCACTCTGTAAGCCCTCTCTGATTCTTTTACCTATTTTTATTTGAGAGCCGCCCTCTCATTTGCAATACATTTGCGATCAAAAGAGGGCAATAAAGATAAGTTCAGGTTTTCGGGATTCTGACGTGGTGGGCATTACACTGCATTAATGAGCTCCCAGCACACCAGTCTTAAAAACAAATGTATCTTGCAAGACGTTTCGCCAGAATTGCCTAAATCTCGTCGTTGTCTTCTTTGCTCCTCAGTTTAGCAGCTGATGAAGCAGGGGCAATTCTGGAGGAAGGTCTTGCAAAATACGTCGGTTTTTAAGACTGATATGGTGCGAGTTCAATAATGTAGTGTAAAGATGAGATCATTTCAAAGTTTACTTTTAAGATAAGACCATAAAGATCCAAACTCGCGTAGAAAAAAAAATTAGCGTATCGCTATGCGGCTGCGGCCGCGCAAACGCGTGTACTAAGCAGTTGAGCATCTTGATAGCCGAGAAACCGTTAAACTCTCTGTCTCTCTGTCTCTGTCTCTGTCTCTGTCTGTCTGTCTCTGTCTCTGT
>JAOWAW010146283.1:0-10417 GCA_028565695.1 Nicola tetela | reverse complement strand
AATAATAATAATAATAATAATAATAATAATAATAATAAGAAGAAGAAGAAGAAGAAGAAGAAGAAGAAGAAGAATTACGGAGCGAGAAGAAAGTCTGGAAAACCATGTTACAAATTCAAGACTTGTCAAACCGTTGCGGACCCTTTTTTCGGGAGACGAAAGCGAGAAGAGACACGCTGTCACATTCTCTTCTTCGCCCCCTCGACGTGTACCCATACAATTTCACATCAGTCCTGCTGCTCTCCTAGAAAAGTAATGCATCAACTCGTTTCGCAAAGCCGTTCAAGAACATCTTAAAAACTAGATAAGACGAAGAGAAAAGCCCAGATATCAAACGCCAGCACTCAGAGACTGTTTGCACACTCTGAAGTAGAGAGGATAAAGGTTTGAATGAAATCACGAGAGCAGCAGCGTCTTTCAGCATCAGGGTACATCACTGGTGTGGCGTTGATACACTGTTGCATGTCACAATAATAAAAGCAACAACGCAAAAAAAAAAAAAAACAGTCACGACCAAGGCAATGGTTTTATGCTCCAGAAGGGAGGCCCTTTCCCTCACTGTGCCAGCTTTCCAAAATTGCGGATGGACTCCACGAGGGACAATCGCACGGGATGTGCTTGGAACTCAGGTTTAACCCTTCGGGATGTGTTGGAGCCCGTTCTCCGTGAAGAAGAACCGGCCATGGCAGACGTGGGTAAAGACTTCGTGCGGAATACCGTTAACGCCGACTTTCAAGTGCCCCGAAAGATAATAATAGTAAGTCCTAGGTTCTTTATGAGATCTGAAACGACCAGTCCACTTGTATTTGTACTTGCGTAAAAGCTTAGTTCGCCCAATACGTACAGTAAAGGGAAACTCCGTCTCAGGAGATTGTACTGCTTCCGGCAACAACTCATATTCACGCTTTTTCCCGTGATGATCCTTGACAACCACTGTCAGATCTTTGTACTGTTGAAGGTTTTCACGATGGACTTTCTCCTTCGCTGTGAAACAGACGGCGGCTCGTTCACCTGTATCAGAATTTGAACAGCTGCCCATATCGAAATACATCGAACAAGAGAAGCGTTCTGCTGTTTTTATGCAGTCTGGGTCGTCGGCCATACGGCGGCAGCGCTGTGCGCGTTGCACGCCAGAGGAATCCTTCCACAACCTTAGTTCTCCATCAAGAAGGAAACCGTCCCGACGAACCCGCCTTCCGCTCACTGCTGCACTAATCTCAGGTAACATATGGCTCTCCAAAAGCTGTCTTCCTTCGACGATCTGCAGTCGATCTTGTCCGATGACTCCCAGGAGGGAAAGACAAAGAAAGACTCGAGACAGCGAAGTGACCGCCATGACTGTTGAAATCTGTTCTCCTTTTTTTGAACTTATAGGAAGCACGTACTACCAGTCATCTTTTTGCTACAATGTAACTGTGTTGTCTCTGTAACTTTTGTCGCACTATGTACTAGACATTAAACAACTCATGTAGCTGCTCACAGACGTGTTGTACGCACTCTTTTGGACAACTCATGTATTCCGTACTGTACGCAAAAGCCGTACTGTCGTACACACACATTGTATGTATGTCTTTACCATAGTGGGGGTGCCTTCAAACTTCAATATCGTTTCCCGTATAGACCATAGTGTTTCCGTAGTGAGTGGAACGATCAACAAGTTACAGAATCAGTGCTAGATTCACCTGTTTCTGAAGCTCCTCCTTTTAAACGCTACATCATGACTAAAAGCCTTTTGAAAAAAAACAACTGACAGGCAATCTCCTCCCTTTCTACCACGACAAAATACATCCTCTCCTTGTTCAAGACTCTTTCCTCAAACTTCTACCTCTTGAATGAAAGAACAGACTCTGAATGTGAATCTATCCTCTACTCTTTCCGCCGTGGTATGATGCCTTTTGTCCTACGTTCCCACATTGACTGCTTACCCTCCCTCGCTACCCTGAAGCGTATGAGCAAACGCTCTTTGACTTCATACCCCCCTATAACAATCCCGAAACAATTTACACGACATCCTGAACTATTGCTCTGTTTTTCTCCAACAAGGACGATACACCTGGCAGCATGGCTCTATTCTCAAACACCTTCGCTTGTTCTTTCCCTCGAATCTGCTTATTCCAAGACCGACAATCCCCTCAATTTTTTACCGACATTCTCGACTTTCTTTCCCCATCTGGCTCTACCATCCCCACTAGTATACTCCGCACCTCACAACGTCCTCACATTGTACGTACCTTTCCCGACCATAAAATTATTTTATTGGACCTGGCACTTTCTTTTGAAGCTAACATCGACGCGGCTCATCTTCGTAAGTCTACAAGTTATGCCTCTCTTATATCTGACCTACGTTCTTCCTCTTACTCTTGTAAGTTCTACTGACTTGAAATTGGTTTCCGTGGTTTCGTCTTTAGCTCAAATCTCGACACTCTTGCCTCTATTCGTCCGCGTAAATCTTCTCCCTCTCCTCCAAGTATTCACTCCGACTTATCTCGCTATTCTCCTTTCCTACTCCATCTGCTCTCGTTTTGATCACACTTGGCTCACACCTCCATTTCTCGCCATTCCTTCCTCAATGCCTTTTTCTTTTTTTACGACAAGACCCATTGGCGAGGGGCGTTGTCCTTTCTTCTTTTTGTACTCCCTGTAGGCTTTCCTTTCTATTGTACTTTTGTCTTTTCTCCTTTTTTCCAGTTTGTACAGCAGGCCTGACGACTAGCGGGTGGCCAAAGATGCACGCACGTACTATTTCTCTCTTTTTGAATTTTCTGTACGCCACCGCACCTATACTGAATACCTTGTAGAACATCTACTTGCTTTTCTGCTTTTTCTGTACCTCCTTCTATCTGAGGTGGGTGTATGGGGCAACTCTCTATTTTTCTAATAAAGAGTTTAGTCATAACAAGTGGCGCAGGCGCATGAAACCCTCGCAGGTCCTTCCTACGTATTGTAGACGCAGGAGAAGACGTAGACACCGTGGTCAAGGAATATTGATACAGTGTATCATGCATCTCTGGGAATACATGGATACGGGACGTACAGCATGCATTGCCCCTCTGCAATGTCTCAATCTAAGTAATACTACGTCTAGTCTACGTTTGCCACCGTTGCAAAGAGCGTAAGCCGTACAACCTTGTACCGTTTTGGCGGGAAGCCAGGTCTTCGAAGAAGAAAGCACCACCATTTGTCAAGGACGGCTGAGCGAAGAACAACCCCTATTAGTCACACCTCGGCACAAAAACTTCATACTTTTATCGGATTAGTTTATACCGGTATTGTGTCAAAACATCAAACTTCACCAGCACAAACATAAATTTGTTTGACTACGTTTTGGTTGGTCAGCTCCAATCTTAAGCTTCGTCAGGTGAATATAACCCTTCGACGATTCATGCAAACAGTGATATCGATTCGCTCGTCATCGGTTGGTGAGTTGCACGGCCCATCCTCTATCGACAGATGTATCAACTGACGCGCTTAGGTAAACATCCACAAAGCAGCTCAGTCATCACATGTACATCGTGTTTTAGAAGAAGAAGGCACCACCAACTGTAAAGAACGGCTGCAGCGAAGAGCAATCCTTCCTCACTCCCCGGCCCCAATACTTACGTAGTCATCATTCAAAGTTTAATGTCCGAGTTGCCTTCAGCGTTTTACTAAGATTTAGAGGTTGGGGTGAGTCCCGGGGTTCGGACTCCGGGTCCGCTCTTTACTGAATGTAGTCGTAGTCGGATTGCTTCCCAGTATGCGGAAGATGCACGGTCGATCGCCCTTTGCGTATGAAATACTTGCTGTGGTGAAAAGAAGTCTCCATTGACACATCGGGTGAGTGAAGCAATAGTCATACTTCTAATCTGTCCGCGCAGGACTTGGTGAACGTTATACGTCGTGTTATGTGCTCTCCTAAGCTGTACACACGCGATACGATGGCAAACTCCAAGACTACGACTATACGTTACTCATGCTGAGTTTACAGCAAGTTTCCGTGGAAGAGATCCCATACTAGTATCTTATAGAATGGTGCGGTCGAAAGAAATGTTGCATGGCCGATAAACTGGTCTTCTAAGGAAGTGTTGAACGGTGAACGACATCAGCAAAGGAATCCCTCAAGCGATTTCGTTGCAGTTATTGGCTTATCGGCTGAAAATTGTCCTGGCCCCTTGATGCTGTTTAAAGTTGCTGCAGCCGTCGCGAAGCGAACTAGTGTATAATGTGTATGCGTGTAGTATTCGGACGTTCTCAACGCGTGAAATCTTGGATCGAGAACGGTGTTTACACTGCATTACTCACGGACAAGCGCCGAATCCAAAAAAAGAAGAAAAAAGTGAAAAACATGAAACCAGTCTAGTATGTACATGTATGTACCAAGTGTAGGCTCTGCGGTGAACGGAAATGGTACGTTGTCCGAATACAACAAATCTGAATCAATCTTGTAGACTTGTAACCACTACGCACACTCGCATTTGTAGATCTCTCTCACCGTTTTCACTTATATCCACAGTGCTTAAATGCTGAAGCTTTACTGATTGTTGGTTCATTCATTGTCTCTTATTCTTATCTATCTATCTTATGTCTTGAACCTATTGCTCTTAATAAGACTAACGATGTATTATCTTGCTTCAAGTTGAGAAATGGAAAAGGATCCGGTGCCGTTGTAAGTTGCTGCAGCTGTCGCGAAGCCACCTAGTTGTGCGTATGCGTATAGTACTCAGTGCATACGTTCTTACCAAGTTGAGAAAGGAAATCAAAAGTGTATTAGTCTGTACCAGCAAGTACCGCACGCGCATGGAACACTCGCAAGCCCTTCATACATGTACGTACTGTCAATTAAACCCAGGACTCAGGAGAAAACTTTGGCAGTTTCCGATCTGCCGATGGAGATCGACCATCGCGGAGGCTAGCATCATCAGTATGGGAACATGAATACGGGACGTACCAAGTCGGCACCATGGCCGACAGCGTACATGGGACGTACGCCGTACCAACGCCGTACAGCCTTGGACGCTATTGAGCGGGAAGCCATTTTTTTCGAAGAAGAAAGCACCACCAATACAACTGTAAAGAACAGCTTCAGAGAAGAACAACTCTTCTTCACTCCTCGACGCAATAGTTATGGCTTTTATCGGATAGCTATACAGGTATCTTGTCAAAACATCACTCTTCACCAGTACATATTTAAATTTGTTTGGCGACGTTTCAGTCAGTCAGCTCCGATCTTCGTCAGGCGAATAGATAACCCTTCGACGATTTACGCAATCGATGATATTAATTCGCTTGTCGTCGGATGATGAGTTGCAGGGCCCAACATCTATGGATAGATGTATCCTAACACGCTGGCATCACGAATCAGCTCGCTCATGACTTGTAGATCTTTATCTGAGTCAACTGGCTCGTCGCTCGATACGCATCAGGACAGACTCACAGGACTTGGTCAGTTCTGTTACAGGTGGACACTAGATGCATTCACGCTCACAAATAAAAGACGCACTCACACTTTAGTTCACCTTAAAGGATTGTGTTTTGTGTCAAGCAAGTTGTTGTTCAATAAAGTGGATTGACTTCGGAACTCGTAACATGGTGTCAGAAGTGGGATCAAGCTGACTTTGTAGTGCTTGGCTAATCTAGAAGAGTGACACCGGAGCAGTGAATTGAAATACCCGCATACCGTGACAGCGGCTCCACTTCGAGCACATTCAAAGCGGAAGCGCCGCCGAAACAGAACCAGTACGGGGATGCGACGTCATGGAGGTACTGGCGGAAGCTCTTCGAGGCGTACTCTAGGGTTACGAAGCTCTTGGATAAAAACTCGGAGGACCAAAAGGACGTGCCTCTGACGACCATAGGACTCGACGCGTATGGCATCTACGAAAGTTTGCCGTTCAAGGACAGCTCGGAGCAAAAAGACGTGAAGACAAGCCTAGACTAAGCTTCCTTCGAAGAGCACTTCGTGGGTCTGGCAAACGTTATATACGAGCGATTCTGCTTCAACACGCGACAGCAGCGCGAAGAGGAATCTTAATTTTCAAGACTATCTAACGGAGCTCCGGGGGCTGGCACGACTCTGTCAATTTGACACAATGACTCCCGACCAAATACTGTGTGGCCGTCTCGTATGCGACATAAGAAACAACGCTTTGACAGAAGGCCTGCTGCGCCGGAAGAATCTTACCTTGCAAGACTGTTTGGAACTATGCCGTGGTAAAGAACAAGCCGGCATTAGAGCAGAAAGAATGGCACAACAAGGAGCTGCCCATAGGTCGCTGACGCTCGAGAATAAGGAGGGAGCTTCCGACTGTTTTTATGGTACGAGACAACGAGGAAGATTTGCGGATGCTGCCTCGCGACGACGTGCGGGGGGCAGATGTGAAAGACACGCAGTCGGGACGCTGTCGATATTGCGAACGATCTCATAGAAAAGGGTTATGCCCAGCTTATGGACAAACCTGCAAGGCCTGTAAAGGAAAGAGCCATTTTGCAAGCGTTTGTCAGGCCAGACAAGGTTCATTCCAGGCCTACGTGGCAGAAATGGACGACCTGATGACAGTTTCTGTACTGGAAAGCATCAATTGCCAAGTGAATGAAATAACAGCCTCGTCCGGAAAGAACTGAATCTTCGCAAAGTTACTTCTCGTGCCTTCCCGTGGCAATAAAAGACGAAGTGCTTCAAGAACTGGAACGTCTGGAGGAGATAGAAGCTCTTAGCAAAGTCTCGGAGCCTACGGAATGGGTATCTGGAATGGTTATTGAACGCAAACCAGCTGGAAAACTACGGATTTGCTTAGGTCCGAGACCTTTAAACAAGGCGTTGAAAAGATCACCATATCCGCTGCCAGTTGTAGATGACTTATTGGCAAAACTATGCAAAGCAAAGATTTTTTCCGTTTGCGATGCCCTCAAGGTGTTTTGGCAACTGGAGTTGGAAGAACAAGTCAGCTTGACAACCATGGCAACACCATTTAGCCGGTACAGGTGGAGGAGGCTCCCCTTTGGCGTTTCACCCCCACCAGAGCTCTGTCAAGAACGACTGTATGCAGCCATAGAAGGGCTGGAAGGTGTCTACGCAGTGTTTGACGACATTTTAATTGTAGAAGAGGGAGATGCCTCGCCGGGAGGAAGTAGAGCAAAACCATCATGACCGTTTCATAAATCTCATGAAGAGATGTCAACAGCAAAATCTGAAGCTCCATCCGGAAAAGCTGAAGCTAAAGATGCAAAAAGTGCCATACGTGGGACACAGACTTACCCAACAAGGTCTCAAGGCTGACAACACAAAAATCAACGCAATTATGGACATGCCATAGCCAACCAATGTGCATGACGTCCGGCATTTTGTTGGAGTGGTGAACTCCTTTGCTCGCTTTCTGCCAAACCTATCAGGAACGCTGGAGCCGTTACATCAGTTGACTAGCAAAGACACTGCATGGGAATGGGGGCCCATGCAAGAGCAGGCTGTGAACAAAGTAAAGTCAGCCTTGACCACCACACCAGTACTCCAGTACTTCGATGCCAAGAAAGAAGTGACATTGCAGGCAGACGCATCCAGTTTTGGGCTAGGGGCAGTACTCCTACAGGAGGGGAGATCTGTGGCGTATGCGAGTAGAAGAATGGCAAAAGCAGAGCAGAACTATGCCCAGATTGAACGAGAATTACTGGCCATTGTATTCGCCATGGGGAAGTTTGACCAATGTGTTTATGACCAGTCAGTCCAAGTTCAAACTGATGACAAACCTCTAGGAACGGTTTTCAAGCGTTGTTTGGCAGACACACCAAAGAGGCAGCAGCGTATGCTATTGAAGCTGCAGCGATACTGCATGGATGTAACCTATGCTCCAGGAAAGCTTAGGCACATTGCAGATACTCTCTCCGGCAGGCTCCAATTCAATGGGATTGCCAATTAGACTCAAGTGAGTCAGAGATGTGCAACATCCAGTCAGCCTTTGAGCTTGACTTGGAGAGAACAGAGGTAGCAGAGACCTCAAACATACCAGATCTAGTCTTGGAAGGCATTGCAGAGCATATAGCAGAGGATGCAGCATTCCAGAAACTTCGTGGCTTTATTCTGAAAGGCTAGCCTGAGAGACAAGAGCAAATTCCAGCAAACATCAGAATGTATTTCCATCATCATGGTGAGCTTACAGTGGATGACAGCTCCAGCATTACATACAAGACAAACAAGTGTGTAATCCTTGCCTCACTGAGAAAAGGAATTCTCAGGAGGATGCATGAAGCACACAAAGGGGATTGAAGCAACTCTACAATCAGCCAGAGCTTGTGTCTACTGGCCGGGTATGGCATCGCAAATAAAGGACATGGTACGAAGCTGTGAGGTGTGCCAAGCAACAGGAACGGCTCAACCAAAGGAACCATTGGTATCATATGAGATTTCGGAATGACCATGGCAATCAGTAGCAGTTGATCTCATGCAGTGCTGCAAAAGGAACATTCTTATTTTTGTGGACTACTATAGTGGATTTTGGGAAGTAGATTTGCTTCAGCATACATCAGCAAATCAAGTGATTCTCCGTCTACAGCGCCAATTTGCAAGATATGGCATACCAGTCACTCTTGTCTTGGATAATGGACCACAGTTTTCCTCACTTGCTTTCAATTAAATATTTAGTCAGTTCTTATATTTAATTGGTCCTTTGTCTGTGCAAAATGCACAATGGTGACTGTGATGGTCCCTGTCAGGAGCAGGAAAAGTCAGTGAGCCTGCGACAGGCCTATGTTGTGAAGCAGAGGTGGGGTGGTTAAGAGCGTCTCCCGGACTGACCGGAGGTAGGCCAGTCCCGATAACTCAAGTGGTAGAGCATCAGCTGTGTAAGCTGAGGGTCCTGGTTTGAATCCTGGTTGGGACAGGGTTGGCGTTTTTTTCTGTTTCACTAATGCTTCACTTCCAATTTTGATTTGGTCCAAATTACATTCACTCCCATCCTTCAATATCTATTATTATTGTTATTTCTTTTTGGAAAGGGAGATGTTACAGGTGGATACTAGATGCATTCACACTTTAGTTCACCTAAGTTTAAGGCTTAAAGGATTGCGTTTTGTGTCAAGCAAGTTGTTGTTCTAATAAAGTGGATTAACTTTGGAACTTGTAACAAGTCCCGATGCAAAGCCTTGCAAAAAATGCAAAGACTTGCACAAGGTCTTGTACATATGTTCTCACGCCGTGTGAAAACCCAAGACAGTGGCCAAGGGAGAATGTAGGCTCTCAGTAGGGTACTCTCTACGAACTACATGTATGTGTCATTTGCAAGTGGGAGGGGGGGGGGGGGATTGTGGCCCCCGGAATCGTGGTCCCCATTACAAGTTCACACACCGTGACCCTGGTTTGATCCCTGGCTGTGGTTCTCCATTTTTCCTCGATTTCTTTCTATCTTTCTTTCTTTCCTTCTCCCTTTAATCATGTGCGCGCACGTGCACACACACACACGCACACACACGCCCTCTTGCATGTGGTGCTCTCTGACCTGGTTGATTGGTAAGGCGAAGGTCAAGAACACTACAACTAGTGCCATGAGATGGGTATCTGGGGGACACACTGTTGAAGATTGAAATCTGATAAGAAAAAGTTAAACATTTTCCTGCCTGCGAGGTTGTAGGATAGGGCTGGCTGCCAGGAACGATGCATGGTGTTGAAATCGCCCAGTAGTATGGTGAATGTGTAGACCATTACAAATGGCCCAACCACACCTTATCATCAGTGCCATAAAATCATGCATAAGTCAAACAAAGGACAGGATTGGACAGCACAAGTTTCCTTTTTTCAAGTTTTATGTCCTTGCTGGGATCACATAATGAAACCAATATTATTCTGACTCAGCACCAGCAGTCTTAACATGAAGAGGATTTCTCAGCACACCAGTCACAAGAAACTCTCTTTGTGAGACATTTTGCCTGAAATGCCTCGATTCACCAGTCATAATGAGACAAGGGAGCACAGAAGGCTAGACAATTACACCATCTTGTTGAAGGTGTAGGGTTAGGGTGTGAATGGATGTTACTATAGATGTTACAAAACCACACAAGATGTGACATGTTTCTACACAACTTGCCTTTTTATGGCTTATGAAGCCAGAGGCATTTCTGGAGACATGTCCCACTAAAAAAATTTCCTATGACTGGTGTGCTGGGAAGTCCTCTTCATGTTATAACTACCCAATCAAGATCTCTCAACTCCTAATGAGCAGTCTTTTTCATGAGAACGACATTTCAGCTTAGCTGCTGCGGGAATGATGTTTCAGCTTGGTTGTTGTGGAAACGTTTCAGCTTGATTGTCAGAGCCTTTATCAGGTTTGTTTTTCTAGTTCAGTTTGACTCTGTATTATAACTGAGTGACTGAATAGGTCTCAGTGGCACTTGATAAATTATGCGTAGCTCTAGAGCAGAAAGGCTTGACGATCAATAAAGATAAAACGGCTTC
>JAOWAW010146272.1:0-10417 GCA_028565695.1 Nicola tetela | reverse complement strand
TTTAACACTTTTTTCCAGGCATGGTGTAAATTTACACCGTTAGGGGTTCTAGGAGTAGAACTTTTTCAGTAGTCCTAGGGTTAACCGTTTACCATGCAGCGACTTTGTATGCGGAAAAGCATAGTAACAAAATCCAGCTTTAACTTCAGATCTGTTCATATTTTGTATGGCAACCTATATATGTTTGAAAAGCTGGGAAGCGCAGCTTTCAAATGAAACCACTTTGAGCTCTATAGGCCAACCAAATGTTGACCAAAAATACGGTCAAAATCTGGGCAAAAATACGCTCATGCAAAATGAACAGCAAAAGCAGACTTATGTCCGGTAAGGATCATATTCTGGTGAGTGAAAGACTCTAAACAAGGTTTGTCCAACTTGTTAAAAGGCGAAATGGATTGCCTTTGCAATTCAGGCAGATGGCACACACAAATGAAGATTTGACCCATTGATGTTGAACCTTCCAGCAAACAGCACAATCAGCTCAAGCTTTGGAATAAACAGGAGCATGGTCAACATGCAGGTTGTTCTTGAGTGTTCCACCACGACCTACACCACGAATGCCTCTTCCTCATCCAGCATCCCGTCCACAATTGTAAGCCCAGCCTCATCCAGCAAAAAAAATCATTGTCTTCCTCACTTGTTCCATTTTCCACAGAGAACTCTGACTTGCCACTAGTTTCCGATTCAGACGCTACCCCGTCACCTCCGTCTTGGTCAATGTTGATAGCTTCCTCCTCCAACAATCCAAGCATGTCATCAGAGTCATCAGAAAAGTCCAACAAAAGTTCTGAGCCAAGAGATTCTGCATCACTGGGCCAAGGGCTTCTTCTTCCATTCATTGTCTGTGTGGAGTGCAAGCATCACAGCCTTTAGATCCTGCAACTTCCGGTGCTTGTTGTGCAACAAAGTCAAATAGAAACATGCGGTTTTTCTTTCTTTTGACGCATTGAGCTACCCACGTAGTTGTCCCTAGTAGCACAAAAGCGAGTACCCACAGATTTTTAAGGATGCTTGAGGGCTCTGAACGAATATGTCGTATACAACGTACTGCACACTGACTGCACGGTAAAGGGTTAAAGCCATATCCACAAAAAAAACCTTGGAACTCAATGCAGGAAAGAAGAAGTTCTCAGAACCTTGTCAAGAGAGATGGATGGCAGTATATTGTATGGAATTAAATGCTAACTGTGAGCCTGTGGCACTCGCCTCAGCCACAGCTTTGTCTTGCCCTTTGTGTGTCATGGGCAGCTTGCTGTTGTGAATACGAGTCCTTATTAACCTGAGTCAGGCCCATTACAGACTGGAGAGAGGGGTTCCTACAGATATTATTGCATGTGTGTGCATCTGGGCATGAATGTGTCACAGGGGCCACACTCCCCCCCCCCCCCCCCAATTATGAAGTTCAAACAGAATACCCTACTGAGTGCCTACATTCTCTTCTTCGGTTGTCACACAGCGTGTGACAACCCAAGACATTTTGCAAGGCTTTTCTTTCCAAGGCTTTGCATTGGGACCGACCAAGTCATGATGTGTATCGAGCGATGAGCCCAGTGATGCACATGTTGTTCTAGGCCTACATGTCATGAGTGAGCTGATTTATGATGTAAGTGTGTCAGTCGATACATCTGTTGATAGAGGTTGGGCCGGGCAACTCACCAACCAATGACGAGCTAATCAATATCATCGTTTGCGTGAATCGTCAAAGGGTTATATTTGCCTGGTGAAGATCGGAGGTGACTGACCAAAACATCACCAAACAAATTGAAATTTGTCCTGGTAAAGAGCGATGTTTTGACAAAATACCAGTATTTACTTCTCTAAGAAAAGTCATAAGTTCTGGGGACGGGGAGTGAGGAAGGTTTGCTCTTAGCTCAGTCATTCTTTCCAGTTGGTGGTGCTTTTTTCTTCAAAAACATGATGCACATGTTGATGTACGTGTCATGACTGAGCTGATTTGTGATGGACATGTAAATGCATCACTCGATACATCTAATTTTGTCGATAGAGGTTGGACCGGGCAACTCACCAACCAATGGCGAGCAAATCGATATGATTTTTGCATGAATCGTCAAAGGGTTACATGACGAAGATCAGAGTTGACTGACCAAAACGTTGCCAAACAAATTTAATATTGTCCTGGTGAAGAGTAATGTTTTGAAAAGATACTGGTATATGTACTTATCCGATAAAAGGACTAAGTCTTGGGGCCAGAGAGTGAGGAAGGGTTGTTCTTTGCTCAGCCGTCCTTTACAGTTAGTTGGTGGTGCTTTCTTCTTCAAAAAATGGTTTCCCATGCAATAAGGCGGTACAGCATACATGCGCTCTTGGCAGTACCTGGATTGAGACATTGCAGAGGGGGAATGAATTCCATGCTTGTACCATAATCATGCTTCCCTTACTCATGATACTAGCTTCTGCGACAGCCAATCTCGATTTCCCTTCGTGCAATCCCTAAGTTTTCTCCTGGGTCCATGTATCGCAGGATTGGCTGCAGGATATTCTACGGTAGGGTTCCATGTGTGTGCAACGTGAGCCACCTTCATGCTATTACATGTAGGGTTGCAACGAAGGTTCGAATGTTATTCGTTAAGGAAATTCGAACGAACCTTCATTTGCTAAACAAAGGTTTGATAAGGGGTCTGGGAACGAGCATTATCAAGCATTGTCATGGCAGTTCTCCACAAGCTTTATGTAGATATACAGTCTTGCTGTCTTGCGAGCGTAGCCGATACATGTATGCAATCACGACACGGCACGCATTAGCATGGTTAGCAAGGTTAGCATGCATTGTGAGGCTCGATAGGATCTCGATTAAATGAGAGATAACATGATCAAGCTGTCATCTGGATCTCGATATCGGTTCAGCTCATAGATCTACCATGATCTACGGTTGCCCAAAGACACAAGTTATAGAAGGCTTAAAGAAGGTTCGAGAATCCTTCGTTCAGAAAATAGGATTCGTTAGCTTAATGAATGCTTCATTGCAACCCTAATTACATGTATACTGTACAGTGATCCAGAGAGTCAACAATGTTGTTTCTCAATGATGTAAGACTAGTAACCTAAATTAAAGTGACAGAAAAAATTCTTCAAGCATGAAACTAGTGAATAAGGCTTTGGAAAAACAACAAACCATACTAAAGACCATTTACTAAATTGAGTATGTATTGCATTGCTACAATACGTAGGAATAGCCTGTAAGGGTTCCATGCGCCTGCGCCACTTGTTAACACAAAGAGCTCAAAGCTCATGGGGCTCTGTAATTGGCTAAGAACTCTGTGCAGTCCTGGGCGGGCTTAGTGCAGGTAATAAATTGATCTCTGTATGTATTATTTCTTGCAGATTACTTAATAAATTGTTCTAAGTGGCTTTTCTTTTTTCATTTCAAACTTCAATTCAGCACCTCTGACACCCCACCACCCACCCTTCCTAAGGGCTTACCCCTGGACCCCTCCAAACAACCTCAGTAGTAGGCTGTCTACGCCACTATGAGGCTCAATCACCCAATGGCTGGGTTGACCAATTATGCCAAAGAATACCAAGTTCCAAACCTTCCTACAGTATGTGAGCAACGCAAAACAAAGATGGCCGGCGAGGCAAAGGCCAATCTTCATGTACACCAACTGAACTTTAAAACAGAGACCTCAGTGCTTACCCGCTCTTTCCAAAGCTTGCAGAGACGACGTAGCTATCAAATCATGCCACAGAAACTCAGCAAACGGCAGAGGCAGGCCATCAAAGCTTGGCAGATTCATTGTATACCCGAAGAACTTCTCCTGCTGGCCAGCTCTGCCGCCCTCCGATTCTCCACGAATCATCTTATGCATGCTCCCTACCAACGAGCGATTGGCTAGCGACATGGCTCTGTGTCGCCGCCAATCTGTGGCAGCTGTAGGCGCCTCAGAGGGGCGAGCAGGCGTTGCTGTATTTCCTTCCTGACGTTGCAGGGCCACTGTTTGTTTGGCAATTGGCGGAGGAGGTGCACGAGTCAACGAACGGAAGGCCATGAGGGCCATATCAAGATCCCAGCCTGTAGAATCGAGGATGTCTTGAGCAAGAGACGCCTCAGCGTTCGTCCTCTGAATAAACTCAGTTAGAACGCCGTCCATTGTCTCTCAAGCTCCAACACCGGCAAACTTCCGCCCTTCACGCAAGACTGCTTGCAGTCAAATGCACCTATTCGTGACGCGGAAATGTGAGAAAATTAATGCCTCTGGGTTCCTCGTATCGACGGTAAATCCAGCGAGAGACGTAGAGTACTCCAGTGCTGTTATCATGAGTTCGGACATCTGACACCAGACACTGACGCGAATGTAGATTTGGGGAGGTAGAGCGGCTATAAAATCACAACTAACACGGTACAGGTGCTGAACTGCACAAAAAGATCAAAGAAAGCGCTTCCGGCCGCCGTAGAACGGTATTCTCATAAGCTCTGCTAATTTGTAAGACACTGTACGCCTCTCAAAAAAAAAGAGAGTGAACCGGTACCAATACGCCGTCCCAACGTTCGATGCGTTGCAGATTCTGGTACTAGTAAAGATATACCAGTATCCATATCCTGTAAGCTAGCCCAGAACGGGCTCGAGTTGTCTTAACTTGACCTACTTACACCATGGCTTTTTGGAGCAAGAGCAGCTGTCAAAGCCAGTCGACTCTGTTTCCGGCTTTCTTTCCCCTCCCCTCTTTACAAAAGAGGCGCAGATCTAGGACCAGTGCCACAGCAAGGCATGTTCCTGGCAAATGCAAAGTACTAGTCAGCAACAAACTTCACTGACGCGTCGCGATCGTAGATACAATCGAGGTACCAAGCAACGCAGATCTGACGTCATTATGACTTTGAGGTTCACGGCTTGGTTGCCCACGTATACTAGACTAGTACTAGCCTACGTATACTAGGCTTGCTTGGATGATAATAATTATCACTCTCGCGCAGCGCAGCTCGACGAGTCTCAACAAGCGCTTATGCATGACATGACCATGTCACGTGCATGATGATGACAGTCGTGTAATGTAGTATATACATGGTACAGCTGGGTAGATCTAATGCAGGTATATGGTATATAGGATCCACGGTCAGCGGGGTATGATGGTCGGGAGGTAGCGCAACATTGGGGCCGGCGCATACTGACATGGAGCGCGACACTGCGCTGCATCGGGGCTTGAGGGCGTGGGCCGGCGTACACATGTAGCGCGGGTATAGGCCCAATAAGCTGGCCCAATACGGTAGAGGCGAATAGAGTATAGACACAGTACGGTAGGCACAAAATAGACCTGAGTCCGTCACAATCAGCGGGGTATGTAACCTCCCACGATAGCAAATCTACCGACCATCATACCCCGCTGACCGTGGATCCTATATACCATATACCTGCATTAGATCTACCCAGCTGTACCATGTATATACTACATTACACGACTGTCATCATCATGCACGTGACATGGTCATGTCATGCATAAGCGCTTGTTGAGACTCGTCGAGCTGCGCTGCGCGAGAGTGATAATTATTATCATCCAAGCAAGCCTAGTATACGTAGGCTAGTACTAGTCTAGTATACGTGGGCAACCAAGCCGTGAACCTCAAAGTCATAATGACGTCAGATCTGCGTTGCTTGGTACCTCGATTGTATCTACGATCGCGACGCGTCAGTGAAGTTTGTTGCTGACTAGTACTTTGCATTTGCCAGGAACATGCCTTGCTGTGGCACTGGTCCTAGATCTGCGCCTCTTTTGTAAAGAGGGGAGGGGAAAGAAAGCCGGAAACAGAGTCGACTGGCTTTGACAGCTGCTCTTGCTCCAAAAAGCCATGGTGTAAGTAGGTCAAGTTAAGACAACTCGAGCCCGTTCTGGGCTAGCTTACAGGATATGGATACTGGTATATCTTTACTAGTACCAGAATCTGCAACGCATCGAACGTTGGGACGGCGTATTGGTACCGGTTCACTCTCTTTTTTTTTGAGAGGCGTACAGTGTCTTACAAATTAGCAGAGCTTATGAGAATACCGTTCTACGGCGGCCGGAAGCGCTTTCTTTGATCTTTTTGTGCAGTTCAGCACCTGTACCGTGTTAGTTGTGATTTTATAGCCGCTCTACCTCCCCAAATCTACATTCGCGTCAGTGTCTGGTGTCAGATGTCCGAACTCATGATAACAGCACTGGAGTACTCTACGTCTCTCGCTGGATTTACCGTCGATACGAGGAACCCAGAGGCATTAATTTTCTCACATTTCCGCGTCACGAATAGGTGCATTTGACTGCAAGCAGTCTTGCGTGAAGGGCGGAAGTTTGCCGGTGTTGGAGCTTGAGAGACAATGGACGGCGTTCTAACTGAGTTTATTCAGAGGACGAACGCTGAGGCGTCTCTTGCTCAAGACATCCTCGATTCTACAGGCTGGGATCTTGATATGGCCCTCATGGCCTTCCGTTCGTTGACTCGTGCACCTCCTCCGCCAATTGCCAAACAAACAGTGGCCCTGCAACGTCAGGAAGGAAATACAGCAACGCCTGCTCGCCCCTCTGAGGCGCCTACAGCTGCCACAGATTGGCGGCGACACAGAGCCATGTCGCTAGCCAATCGCTCGTTGGTAGGGAGCATGCATAAGATGATTCGTGGAGAATCGGAGGGCGGCAGAGCTGGCCAGCAGGAGAAGTTCTTCGGGTATACAATGAATCTGCCAAGCTTTGATGGCCTGCCTCTGCCGTTTGCTGAGTTTCTGTGGCATGATTTGATAGCTACGTCGTCTCTGCAAGCTTTGGAAAGAGCGGGTAAGCACTGAGGTCTCTGTTTTAAAGTTCAGTTGGTGTACATGAAGATTGGCCTTTGCCTCGCCGGCCATCTTTGTTTTGCGTTGCTCACATACTGTAGGAAGGTTTGGAACTTGGTATTCTTTGGCATAATTGGTCAACCCAGCCATTGGGTGATTGAGCCTCATAGTGGCGTAGACAGCCTACTACTGAGGTTGTTTGGAGGGGTCCAGGGGTAAGCCCTTAGGAAGGGTGGGTGGTGGGGTGTCAGAGGTGCTGAATTGAAGTTTGAAATGAAAAAAGAAAAGCCACTTAGAACAATTTATTAAGTAATCTGCAAGAAATAATACATACAGAGATCAATTTATTACCTGCACTAAGCCCGCCCAGGACTGCACAGAGTTCTTAGCCAATTACAGAGCCCCATGAGCTTTGAGCTCTTTGTGTTAACAAGTGGCGCAGGCGCATGGAACCCTTACAGGCTATTCCTACGTATTGTAGCAATGCAATACATACTCAATTTAGTAAATGGTCTTTAGTATGGTTTGTTGTTTTTCCAAAGCCTTATTCACTAGTTTCATGCTTGAAGAATTTTTTCTGTCACTTTAATTTAGGTTACTAGTCTTACATCATTGAGAAACAACATTGTTGACTCTCTGGATCACTGTACAGTATACATGTAATTAGGGTTGCAATGAAGCATTCATTAAGCTAACGAATCCTATTTTCTGAACGAAGGATTCTCGAACCTTCTTTAAGCCTTCTATAACTTGTGTCTTTGGGCAACCGTAGATCATGGTAGATCTATGAGCTGAACCGATATCGAGATCCAGATGACAGCTTGATCATGTTATCTCTCATTTAATCGAGATCCTATCGAGCCTCACAATGCATGCTAACCTTGCTAACCATGCTAATGCGTGCCGTGTCGTGATTGCATACATGTATCGGCTACGCTCGCAAGACAGCAAGACTGTATATCTACATAAAGCTTGTGGAGAACTGCCATGACAATGCTTGATAATGCTCGTTCCCAGACCCCTTATCAAACCTTTGTTTAGCAAATGAAGGTTCGTTCGAATTTCCTTAACGAATAACATTCGAACCTTCGTTGCAACCCTACATGTAATAGCATGAAGGTGGCTCACGTTGCACACACATGGAACCCTACCGTAGAATATCCTGCAGCCAATCCTGCGATACATGGACCCAGGAGAAAACTTAGGGATTGCACGAAGGGAAATCGAGATTGGCTGTCGCAGAAGCTAGTATCATGAGTAAGGGAAGCATGATTATGGTACAAGCATGGAATTCATTCCCCCTCTGCAATGTCTCAATCCAGGTACTGCCAAGAGCGCATGTATGCTGTACCGCCTTATTGCATGGGAAACCATTTTTTGAAGAAGAAAGCACCACCAACTAACTGTAAAGGACGGCTGAGCAAAGAACAACCCTTCCTCACTCTCTGGCCCCAAGACTTAGTCCTTTTATCGGATAAGTACATATACCAGTATCTTTTCAAAACATTACTCTTCACCAGGACAATATTAAATTTGTTTGGCAACGTTTTGGTCAGTCAACTCTGATCTTCGTCATGTAACCCTTTGACGATTCATGCAAAAATCATATCGATTTGCTCGCCATTGGTTGGTGAGTTGCCCGGTCCAACCTCTATCGACAAAATTAGATGTATCGAGTGATGCATTTACATGTCCATCACAAATCAGCTCAGTCATGACACGTACATCAACATGTGCATCATGTTTTTGAAGAAAAAAGCACCACCAACTGGAAAGAATGACTGAGCTAAGAGCAAACCTTCCTCACTCCCCGTCCCCAGAACTTATGACTTTTCTTAGAGAAGTAAATACTGGTATTTTGTCAAAACATCGCTCTTTACCAGGACAAATTTCAATTTGTTTGGTGATGTTTTGGTCAGTCACCTCCGATCTTCACCAGGCAAATATAACCCTTTGACGATTCACGCAAACGATGATATTGATTAGCTCGTCATTGGTTGGTGAGTTGCCCGGCCCAACCTCTATCAACAGATGTATCGACTGACACACTTACATCATAAATCAGCTCACTCATGACATGTAGGCCTAGAACAACATGTGCATCACTGGGCTCATCGCTCGATACACATCATGACTTGGTCGGTCCCAATGCAAAGCCTTGGAAAGAAAAGCCTTGCAAAATGTCTTGGGTTGTCACACGCTGTGTGACAACCGAAGAAGAGAATGTAGGCACTCAGTAGGGTATTCTGTTTGAACTTCATAATTGGGGGGGGGGGGGGGGAGTGTGGCCCCTGTGACACATTCATGCCCAGATGCACACACATGCAATAATATCTGTAGGAACCCCTCTCTCCAGTCTGTAATGGGCCTGACTCAGGTTAATAAGGACTCGTATTCACAACAGCAAGCTGCCCATGACACACAAAGGGCAAGACAAAGCTGTGGCTGAGGCGAGTGCCACAGGCTCACAGTTAGCATTTAATTCCATACAATATACTGCCATCCATCTCTCTTGACAAGGTTCTGAGAACTTCTTCTTTCCTGCATTGAGTTCCAAGGTTTTTTTTGTGGATATGGCTTTAACCCTTTACCGTGCAGTCAGTGTGCAGTACGTTGTATACGACATATTCGTTCAGAGCCCTCAAGCATCCTTAAAAATCTGTGGGTACTCGCTTTTGTGCTACTAGGGACAACTACGTGGGTAGCTCAATGCGTCAAAAGAAAGAAAAACCGCATGTTTCTATTTGACTTTGTTGCACAACAAGCACCGGAAGTTGCAGGATCTAAAGGCTGTGATGCTTGCACTCCACACAGACAATGAATGGAAGAAGAAGCCCTTGGCCCAGTGATGCAGAATCTCTTGGCTCAGAACTTTTGTTGGACTTTTCTGATGACTCTGATGACATGCTTGGATTGTTGGAGGAGGAAGCTATCAACATTGACCAAGACGGAGGTGACGGGGTAGCGTCTGAATCGGAAACTAGTGGCAAGTCAGAGTTCTCTGTGGAAAATGGAACAAGTGAGGAAGACAATGATTTTTTTTGCTGGATGAGGCTGGGCTTACAATTGTGGACGGGATGCTGGATGAGGAAGAGGCATTCGTGGTGTAGGTCGTGGTGGAACACTCAAGAACAACCTGCATGTTGACCATGCTCCTGTTTATTCCAAAGCTTGAGCTGATTGTGCTGTTTGCTGGAAGGTTCAACATCAATGGGTCAAATCTTCATTTGTGTGTGCCATCTGCCTGAATTGCAAAGGCAATCCATTTCGCCTTTTAACAAGTTGGACAAACCTTGTTTAGAGTCTTTCACTCACCAGAATATGATCCTTACCGGACATAAGTCTGCTTTTGCTGTTCATTTTGCATGAGCGTATTTTTGCCCAGATTTTGACCGTATTTTTGGTCAACATTTGGTTGGCCTATAGAGCTCAAAGTGGTTTCATTTGAAAGCTGCGCTTCCCAGCTTTTCAAACATATATAGGTTGCCATACAAAATATGAACAGATCTGAAGTTAAAGCTGGATTTTGTTACTATGCTTTTCCGCATACAAAGTCGCTGCATGGTAAACGGTTAACCCTAGGACTACTGAAAAAGTTCTACTCCTAGAACCCCTAACGGTGTAAATTTACACCATGCCTGGAAAAAAGTGTTAAA